>CM046449.1:30582756-30680761 GCA_025506515.1 Flaveria trinervia | reverse complement strand
GAAATCGTTTGAGGATCAAAATTTGAAGATTTGATGCGGTTTCGAGGCTCGCCGGACTCTGGCCGAAGGTGACCGGAGCGGCTGCCGGAAATACGGGGGAGGGAAGTTTTGGGTTTTAATTAATTACACATTTGGTCCCTCAACATTAAGTTCTTTTTATTTTAAGCAGAAACTTTAATATAAAGTTTACAAATTGACATTAAGACCCCCTAATCTTTAACTACTTAAAGTTTTAAACATTGTTAAATTTAATAACCATACAATTTATTTTTATTATCATTAGTAACATTATTATAGTGATTATTATTCAATTATTATTACAAATATTATTATTATGATTATAATAATTATTATTATTACTTTTATTAATATTAACATTATTATTTTTATTTAATATTTATTTTTAACCTAATGACAATAATGAATAAGCACAAACAACACATGAGTTTCAAAATTAACAATAATAACCCTTGTAAGAGTAACGAAGTTAACTTTTAGTTAACGAAAATACGAGATGTTACATGAACCATGCCAATGGTTCAGTCGCCCGAATGAGCAACCCTAACCTGTAAATACCACTTAATTCGTGGAAAAACGTAAGCATTGAATCCACTTAAACTCCAGAGGTACCACAGCCGTCCAGAAGCCTCTAAGTTCGTACTCCAAGTTCATAGAACGCTATAGATCGATTCCTAATCGATTCTTGATGTTAGATTCAATACTTTATTATGTCTACGTGCGTTCTCACTAATGGATCGCCAATCAATTGGATTCCGCACTATTTGGTTTGGTTTAACAGGTTAATCAGTTGGTGTTTCATTCAAATACCAGATCCTAACAAGTGGTATCAGAGCTCTGTCTCTTGATTACGTGTTGATTCAATAGTTTTGATACAAAAATTGGTTTTTTCATCGAAAACGCAATCTTTTTGTGTCTAACGGAGTCAGACGTTTCCTGACCTAAAAGTTTAGTTTTTCCGGCATACGGAGATTAGGTTTTGTTAAAATTCGAGTTTTTACGGCCAAAACACATTTAACCTACGAATTATCAAACTTCAGCAAGTTCAGTCGCACGATTGACTCAATCGCATGACTGAGTTCATTCGCATTCTCCAACCGCACGATTAGACTCATTCGTACCCTCATTCATACGACTGAGAACCCCATTCGGACTGTTCAACCGCATTAGTTCATTCGGCCGACTGACTCATCCGTATTTGTTCAGTCACACGATTGAACCATCCGCATTTGTTCAATCGCCCAATAAGCCCGATCGCATACCTTCATTCGCATACATCAGCAATTTGTTTAATAGTAAAGTTAAGTGAAATGGAGGACTAGTTTTTAGCATACACAGCAAGTAGAGATACTCATATTCAGAATCCACTGTTGTTGGAGAACGAAGTGGGAATTCATAATAAACCCCCGAAGCTTATCACGTTAGATGACTACCCACAATGGAAGCAACATTTTGAAATCTACTTAAATGGAGTAGATACAAATCTGTGGGAGACAATAGAGTCGGGGTACTGCATGCCGTAGGAGATGGAGTTAAACTTACTCTAAGTGGGATGTCGGATGCTCAGAAGGTAAAACACAACGCTGAGAAGAAAGTTTACGCTTTGCTCACTCAGTCTATTCTGAAGGATATCTTCCATCAGTATTCGGGGTATACTAAGCAAGCAACTAGGATGGATGCGTTAGAGAAGAGGTATGACAGAAATGCCTCACTCAAGGCCATTAAGGCCAAAGCTTTGAAGAAGGAGTTTGACAACTTCTCTTCAATGGGAAAGGAAGGCCTGGATGATGTGATCGACAGATTCTACCACTTGATGAGTGACATGCACACTCATGGAATAACTACGTCGATGGAGGATAAGGTATCCAACTTTGCTGATGGACTACCGGAGAAATGGGCTTCCTTCATTTCAAATCTCAGACAAATGGAATGCTCTCGAAGTTAGACATAAATGATTTCATTCTTAAACTGAGGGAAGAGGAGCTTAGGATGAAGTACAGAGCCCAAAAGGCCAACTACGATTAGAATCCTGCACTCTACAATGCAACTCCTTCGGTCAAGACATCTAGAGCACCACTGCAAACTGCCTTTGTCTCAAATGTAGCAATTCCAGCACAACCGTCAACTTCAGGGTCCGAAATGTCAGGGTCATGTGGCACCCAGTATGTCATACCAGAAGCTAATGCAGCAAAATTGAAAAACGATAACTTCGGTAATGTGACTGTTGAGGTGGCCAAAGAACACATGGACCTTTTAGCTGTTGTAGTCCACTCCTATGATGGACTAGTTGCTGGAAAGATAGGAAATTGTCACCTGACAGATGAAGATTATGAACAGGTGGACGAAGTAGAGTTGGAACGAGTGGACATAATGTGGGCTTTGGCAAGTGCTATCCGACGAGCTAAAAAGTTTGTCAAAAAGACCGGACAAACTTGGTTGCTACCAAAGATACAACCTTTGGCTTCGACAAATCAAAGGTAGCTTATCTCAACTGCGGTGAGAAGGGACATTTCAAGCGGGAGTGTGTAAAGCCAAAGAAGACTGGGAATGGCAATCCTTTCTCATCATTTAATCGTCAGGACAAAGCCACATCTAGCAGTTCTACTTCATCAAGCAAGGACCCCAAAGCCTTGACTGCTAATGAGGATGAAGGATAGGACTGGAGTCTTTGGTTTGTCTCACCAGGAGAGTCCAACATAGCTAATGTGGAGGACATTGATGACGATTCTGCTAGTGAGGAGATATAGCAGTAGAGATCGCAATGTCAAATTCTGAAGACACTGCAAATGTGGTCAACCACCTGCCTGAAGAAGAAAAATCTGCATCAACATCAGAATCACCAGAACCAAAAACAAAAGATTCTGCACTAATGGCTGATTCCTCTTCAACATCTCAGGTAAGTACTCCTGACCAGTTGTTCAATAATCATGCTTGTTTAGAATGCAATAAATTTAAAGAAAGTATAGGTTTGAAATTCGCTAGGTTATTAGATCATAATGATAGCTTAGTAAAGGATTGGAACTGTGCACTGAGGCTAATAGAGTGTTAAAACAAAACGAGCACAGTTATAAAGAAAAGATAGACCTATTGAATAAACAGCTTAGGGAAACAGAGGTAGTTGCCTTTAACTAAGCTAATGACATTAGGTATTATTTGAACTCCCTAGAGGACACTAAGAAGCAAAAAACAGTTTTAGAAGTAGAAGTTAACTCCTTAAAACAAAAACTGCACAGTTGGACAAGCTCATCTCACATTGTCCAACACTTAGTGAGAGAGAAAAACAATGGGGAGGGATTGGGATACAAAGTGGTTTCACCATCACCTGAGACCTTGATAAACACCAAAAGTAAACCAATTAACAATAACCCCATCAAGGATCACGTGGTGACCACTCCTCTTGTTAGTGATCCAGATTCCTTAAGTAAATCAAATGAATCTGACGCTAAACAAAAGGAGGCCACTTCTAAGAAAAAAGGAAAGATGCCTTGTGTTAACTTAGAAATTGAGTTTGAAAAGGTTAAGTTAAAGTCAGGGTCAAACAAAGTCAAATCAGAACCCAAAAGGACCAAAACCTTATCAATCACGAGCGTCATGTCAAAGTCTAGGTACACAAGAACACAAGATGTAAAACCAGTTAAAACAATTAAGTTTGTAAAACCAAATCATACATCTAATAAAGAAGTGCCTCAATCTAAACACAATAAGGTCGACGCGTGACATCTACATCTCCACCACAAAATATATAAACCGTAAAGTTGAAAGCAGATCCTGCTATAATTGTGGAGGGTATGGTCACATAGCGTCTCACTGTCCTTATTATCAGACACCGAGGAGGAAATTTGAACTTTCAGCACCTCCACCTAGCTCTTTTAAGAGGAACTCAGTGACGCCTCCAAAAAGGGCTAGTGAACCCGCAATTCAATCCATTAGCCAGTCGTCTGTTTATCACAAACAGGCCCTACACAAAGTTGGTCTATAGAAAGAAAAGTCGGCCTCGGTGTCTGAAAATGAGAACAAACAGCAATCTGGCTTCCCTCGACCTCAAAGGGTCAATGGATTGAGTTTATGATGTGTGATGCCTCGGGAAACCCAAGCCAGTGAAGGCTTGGGTTCCTAACATGAACTAATGTTTTCATTGAATGTGCAGGGTGTTCGCTATAGTGTAGAGACTAATACGTGGATTATAGATAGCGAAGCATCTAGGCACATGACAAGGAACAAAGCTCTCTTATCAAACATCAGACAAATCAAAGGAAGGCATGTTTCATTTGCTGGAAACAAAGGCGGGTACATCACAGCCCAGGGGAAGTGGAAATGAGAAAGTTAAGTTTGATAAGGTAAACTACGTCCAAAAACTACAAAACAACTTGCTTTCAGTTTCTCCAATATGTGATAAAGGATTCAAAGTAGTCTTTGACAATAAGAAGTGCTACGTTCTGAAGAAGGACTACGTGATCCCGGAGGACCAAATCCTAATGTCAGCTTCAAGATATAGTGATCTTTATGTTTTGGATCTCTCAAAGGCCTCCACACGGATCATGAAGTTCAGTGCTTCTTGTCCAAAGCTACTGAGAAGGACTCCATCTCCTGGCATAGGAGAATGGGACACAAATCCGAGGAAGATGAATCACTTGTCTAGAATGATCTAGTGAGGGGAGTAAATGTCAAAAACTTCCAACTCCCGGATTTCTGTGTTGCGTGCAGAAAGGGCAAACAGATGAAAAAGTCTCATACGGAAAAGAAAGTTCATTCTATAGAACTTCCTCTTGAGCTCCTTCATATGGATCTGTTTGGTCCAGTCAGTACAAGAAGCATCGCATGCGACTTGTATTGCTATGTAGTTACTGATGGCTACTCAAGATTCTTTTGGGTAATGTTTCTGAAATCCAAATCAGAAACATTTGAATCCTTCAAGGAATTGGTAACTACACTGGAATCCCTATACAAGCTGAAGGTACGACAGGTGCGCTCAGACAAGGGAACCGAGTTCAAGAATTAGTGGATGGAGGCCTATTGCAAGGAAAAGGGAATTATGCATCAATTCACCTCTGCTGAACGGAAGAATCGCAGCTTGATAGAGACGGCACGTACTATGCTGGCAGACTCGAAACTACCTATTCAATTATGGAATGAAGCAGTGAAAATGCGTGTTACACGCTTAATCGAGTTCTGGTAGTGAAACGCCATAGAAAAACGTGCTACGAGTTACTACAACGACGTAAACCTAACTTAGAGTATCTCGAGCCGTTTGGCGCTCCGTGCACCCTGCTGAAGAAGACTCAGGAGGGAAATTTTAATGAGAAGGTTGATGAAAGGATTTTTTTAGGATACAACATACCGAACAAGATAGTTTACAACAACTCAACAGGTCAAGTAGAGGTGTGGTGTAACGTTAATGTTCAGAGATACATCACACCACCTGCTGGAAAAGGTCCTGCTTACTTCTTCGACTATGATGGATTCTTCAAGTCCTTCAACATACATCTTTCTGCTTAGAAGACGAGTGGCAAATAAGATGATGTATGATGTCTTGACGACACCGTCTTGAGATTCAACACCATCCAGTTCATAAAGTCAATCATCTACCAACTTAGGGGAAGCACTTGATGTGAGTGACTCTTCTTCTGATGAAGAAAATGATCAAAACAACCAAGATGTACATACTCCGCCTACCACAAGTCCACAAGCATCTCATAGTGATGCGTATGGGATTTCGGAACCTCAGACTCCTATTGCCTCAGATTCATAACCAAATGTTCACAATCTTGATTCTGAGGTAGTAGTTCTAACAACTCCGGCTCACGTCTAAATGTCTATCATCCTTTGGATAATGTGATAGGAGATGTGAGATCAGGGGTTCAGACAAGAAATTAGCTATACTCAGCTGATTATGCCTCTATGATGGAAAAGGGATCCCTTCACGACGGTGCCTACCGCTGCTTTGTGTCTCAGTTCGAGCCAAAGTATGTTAGTGAAGCACTAAGGATGAAGCTTGGGTGAGTGCCATGCAAGAAGAACTTCTTTAGTTTAAGAAGTTAGGTGTATGGACTCTAGTGGATAGACCTAAAGGTGCTAAAGTCATCGAAACCAAATGGGTCTTGAAATGCAAGAAAGATGATCAGGGAGTGATCATCATAAACAAAGCTCGGCTTGTTGTTCAGGGTTTTCGACAAGTTGAGGGTATCGACTACAATGAAGTGTTTGCACCAGTGGCACGGATGGAAGTAATCCGCATCTTCCTTGCCTATGCATCTTATATGAAAATCAAAGTTTATCAACTAGATGTGAAGAGTGTGTTCCTTCATGGAGAGATCAGAGAAACAGTGTACGTGAGTCAACCCGAGGGATTTGAGGATCCATATCATCGGGACAGAGTTTACAAACTCGACAAGGCGCTATATGGGCTTCATCAAGCACCGAGAGCCTGGTATGAGAACTCTCGACTCACCTTGTGAAACACGATTTTCACAGGGGAGTCATTGACTGTACATTGTTTATAAAAGAAAAATATGGAGATTTACTGCTGGTACAAATCTATGTCGATGACATAATCTTCGGTTCCAAGAACGAAGAATTATGTAAAGAGTTTGAAGCAGTAATGAAGGCGGAATTTGAGATGAGTGCAATGGGAGAGATGAAATTCTTTCTCGGGTTACAGGTGGATCAGACACCAAATGGGATTTTCCTACATCAGACCAAGTATGTAGGTGGCATCCTCAGTCGGTTTGGCATGGAGAATGCTTCTACGGCTGGCACTCCACTTGCTACAAACCATGATGTAGCACCCGATGAGAATGGTGATCTGGTAGATGCAACTATGTACGAGGGATGATTGGATCTCTCATGTATCTCACTACCTCACGTCTTGATATCATGTATGCTACATGTTTATGCTCACGATATCAGGCAAAGCCTAAGGTGAACCATCTAATTGGGGTCAAACGGATTTTTGTTATCTGAAGGGCACACCTACACTTGGGTTGTGGTATCCTCATGATGATGACTTTGAACTTACAGCGTATAGCGACTCGGATTACGGCGGCTGCAAGATGAACTACAAGTCTACATCAGCAGGGTGTCATTTTTTGGGAGAAGATTAGTAACGAGGCAGTGTAAGAAGCAGACCTCGGTTGCATTGTCAACCTGTGAAGCCGAATATGTTGCTGCTGCAAGCTGCTGTTCTCAAATCATATGGATTCAACAGCAAATGCGGGATTACGGTTTGAACTTCTCTTCTACTCCTATCTTTGTTGATAACTCTGCTGCAATTGCAGTCATTAAGAACCCGGTCCAACATCCTAAGACCAAACACATCGGTATTAAATATCACTTTATACGTGATTGCTTTGAAAAGAACTTAATCGATGTGGTAAAAATAAATACAGATTTTCAACGCGTTGACCTCTATACAAAGGCACTTGACAAACCACGTTTTTTATATTTGTTAGAGGTCAACGGAGTTAAAAAGAAAAGTGAGGTCATTCCTAAAGAAGACCATGTATAGTCCGATGCGTCGTGTCTAGTTCTTTTATTTTTTCAATTTTCTAATTTTATTTTATTTTAGTCTTGTGTCTTTACTTAATTTTAAGTAGTTTAACTACAATTGTTTATTTCCTTGCCTATTAAAATCCTAAAACGCTAATCCGTGAAGGTTTTATAATTTTAGGGGGAGAATAGGTTTAGACAAAAAAAACAAGGGAGAAGGAGAGGCAAGCTAATAAAAATAAGATCGTATGTGTGATACTGATTCAATCTTTGGAAGATGATAGTACACAGGAACAAACCATTATGGACTGTAAAAATCAAAATTGAAAAAGATGCAAAGCTCAAGTATAAGTTTGTGTAGTCTGAGCAATATAAAAGGAAATATGATAGATAAGCTAGCTACTACTAAGGTAACACAAAGAAAGTAGACCTAGAGGTTGCTAGACCACAGATGATATGTCGGTAGATTCAACACATTAGATGTCTAGACCTTTTTGGTGATCGCAAGATTAAACTAAAAATGTTTGAGTAGCTGTGGGTAACACCTTATCCTTGGTTAACACAATCAACAAGATTCCAATAAGGGGTGACGAGCAAAATAAATTCCACAAATATGTGCGTAAGACCAAAGCATGAGCAAAAGCACATAAAACAGTGCAAATGCAATCAAACTGATAACCTATGTTGTTGGTGAGATCTGTGCAAAAAGAATGAAAATGCTCAAACAAGAAGATAGGTTATGTGCCTCTCTGTTGTGCGGTGGCACTGACATGAGGATAAGCATAATCTATATATTCTAGAACTCATTGTTGTTTGCCGCCTCTCTGCCGTGCGGTGGCACTGACCTGAGGATTGGCTTATCTTTGAAAGTTCTAAGAATAGTCTCTTCTTGAACACTACCTTGAGACCGCTCAAAAATCTCCTGAGGAATGTTGATTACCATATAAGTGTGGGATCCACAAATGCTTGTTGAAATAAACAAACCTTAAACTATCACCAAACTGTGTTGAAAGTCTATGTATGGATTTAAGAGGACACGTATACTGACAATCATTGTGGCTACAATTCTTGAAAGTTCAAATCAGTGTGGGGACCTGAGAGTACTAGCATGATTTCCTAGATTTGCTGACTGACTCCAGATGAAAAACAAGAATAGAGCATGAAAGTTTTTAAATAACTTGTCCCGAATGATTATATATCCTGTATGATTCCAACTTGAATTAGTCCATGTGTGGTTTAAATGATTGAGGCTGCTCTCTGAGAAAAATTATTCCTTAGAATTACATCTTAGGAGTTAACCCTCACAAAAACACAAAAACATGTTTTAGTTTTAAGTTTTCAGTATCATTTCTTTTATTTCTGTACAAAGTTAGTCTATTTCAATTTGTTCAGTATCGGACTATGTCATGGAAGTTGATAAGGGACCTTATCATCTAAAAGGTCACGTCTGAGGTGACAACATGTGCTTTCAAAAAAAAATAGGTCACGTCTGAGGTGACAAAATGTTTTAAAAGGATCACGTCTAAGGTAATCAAAGGTTTTCTCTAGGTAAAATGATCAAGTCTGAGATGATCAAATGCACATAACGTTTATTCAAAAGTTAAAAGGGTGTATAATGTAAAATGGGCATAAAGTTAAAAACCATGAGTATGATTCATTCGCACAACTAGACCGTGAGCATGGACCAGTCGTACAATTAAAGGATATGAATGTGCCCAATCGCATGGTTAACCCACACGTATGGGCCATACGTTTGAGTGGACCATCTGTACGACTCAAATCACACGATTGGACACCTAAAATGGGTGAACCGCATGAATGAAGGTGACCGAATGATACAGTCGCACGACTGATCTAAGTCGCACGACTGAAGATGGGCGACTGTGCTAGTTGCACGAACAACTTGTGCGACTGGGCTCAGTTGCACGACTGAAGGGAACCCTAGTATAAATAAAGGGGCATTCGATCGCAGTCACTCATCACCCCAAAATCGCCCTAAGTCGCACGACACGTCATTACCCTGCCAAAATTTTGTTTAAGCCTACAATATCATTGATTCTTGTGTACTGACGTTTTCCACTGACTTTACAGGTATAATGCGGCTCAATACAATCATATTTCACTCAAATTGACTCCAAAATCGACAATTTCGGCCAAAACCAAGAACCGAGACTTGTTTGACTAAATAACCTAATTAATCTAAGCCAACAACAGATTTTAATGTTATTAGGTGTTAAGTATAATGATTGCGAGTCCAATGAACCAAAGCATGACGTCTAATCATAAGAATTGATCAAAACTTGAATTTGAATTGAACAGCAGTCTGTCATGTGAATGGACAGGTAGATGAACTTCAGTCGCACGACTGAGTAGTGTGAATGGCTAAACCGCACGAGTGGACCATGCGTATGAGGTCAGTGGCACGACTGATATACACGAATAAGGTTACATACGTATGAGCTCAGTCGCATGCCAAGTCGTACGTAAGAGGTAATTCGCACGACTAGATCTCAGTTGCACTACTCATTCGCACGACTCGATCTCAGTCGCATAATGTCATTCGCACGACAGAACAGAAAGACATTCAAGTCCAAGTGATTCATGATATATTCATAAACGGATACTAATATTATATTCATTGTGTAACAGATGGAGAGTCGGTGGGCTATGAGCACTAAGCACAACATTTGTGCTCATCTGGATCTGACATCCAGAAATGCTTTAGACTTTTCTGGCATTATCTTATTTCTGAGGAGATCAAGGATCTCTCATGCCATATCTATTCCATGTACACCGTATCGCTCTATTCAGCAGGCCTTCTGGGAAGACGTAGTTGTCGATAGATCCTTAGAGCCTCATCGCATCAGGAGTTCTATTTTTGGAGAGGCCATTGAGATCACTGAGGATGATCTCAGGACGGTGCTGCAGTTTGGAGATGATTCTGACTGTCCCACTAGACTACACCCCCTTACTGTCCGAGGATGTTTCTTAAGAGCTAACTACTCTGGGGACATCAATGCAGGGGTGCTCAACAAGAGCAACCTGTGTCCCCAGTTCAAGTACCTAGCTCATGTATTGCTCAAGTGCATAGCATCTCGGAAGAGAGGATTTGATAAGCTGTCAGATCAAATCCAGAACGTGTATGCAGTGTTAGGGCTGAACCATCCATTCAGCTTCTCCAAGATGATCTTCACCTACTTGGTGGAGAACATTGAGGGGAAAGGGAAGGAGGGCTTCTGCATGTACCCTCGATTCATGCATGATTATTGAGCAGAAGCTCCCTTCCTTGCCAAAGGATAAGGAGGATGCTATGACTCTCGAGGTGATGGATGGCACTACTTTGGGTCGTATGAAGGTCTACAGGGGAAATCAGGTTAAGCCCCCTGTGAGGAGATTGTTCGGGCATCTGGCCCGGGAGGAGTACGTGGCGACGGCTAGGCGTAAATGGCGTCATGTTGACAGTGACTCAGAGGTAGAGCAGCTACAACTTCCAGAGGATGACTCCGATGATGATGATAGCGGGGATGCTGGAAATGCAGGGCCCACTCAACCAAGGGGTCCCACTGCTGATATAGCATCTCCAGCATCTGCCCTACTGGAGATGGAGCTGAGACTGCTGGATTCTGCCAGGATTTCATACCTGGTGAGGAGGAGGAGTCAGATGAGGAGTCGTTGACTCAGACTGTGGGTAGTAAAGTCGTTGCCACAGAACGAGGGCTCCGGGCGGTTGGTGAACGCCCCGACGAGTCGGGAGAGGCTGACACTGATCCAACATATGCTCCCGATCAGCCAAGCCATGTTCTAGGGGGAGCATCCTTCTCAACAGGATCGAGGAAGAAGAGAATGGCTCAGCCCCACGACATGAAGAAGAAGAAGAGACGACTCACCTTCATCACTACCACCACCACTACTACTTCTACCACCACTACTCCACCCACTACCACCATCACAGCTACCACCACTACCATACCACCCACTATCACCACCACACCTCCATCCTCCACTACTACAGACACACCTCCACCCTCCACTACTACAGTCACACCTCCACCAGTTATTCCACCCCTAATCTACACCACAGCCACCACCACCACCACTAGCCACCATGCTGTACCACCATCATTCCCCTCGTACACATCACGATCACCTCTGCCTTCCAGTGGGTAGAGGAACAACTCTCAGCACTTAACCGTATGGTGCTGAGTCTGTTGCTGCAGACGAAGAGAAGACTGCACAGTTATGATAGCTAGTAGACCTTACTGCTGCCCAAGCTCTGCAGATATCTCAACAGGTCCAGCTGATGGATGCTCAACGTGTAGAGATGTCCCAACTCCGGGAGCAAAATGTCCAATCAGCAAAGAGGATTGAGGAGTTGGAGACCACTAACAAGACCATCATGCTGCATCTCAAGGGATCCAAGGAAGATCCCCTAAAGATCAAGGAAGGGGATGGAGATGACAGTGATGATGACAGTGATGATCAGGATGAGGATGGTGATGATGATACTGAAATTGCTGGTGATGCTGGAAATGATGTGGTTGATGATGAAGATGATGACTCACCTGTTGTGGGTGCCACACCTACCAGTGAAAGGAGGACTAAAAGAGCACAAGATCAAGGTGCCTCCACATCCGCCCCGTCAGCAGAAGAGCAGATGATTCAGGATAAGAGTAATGTTTAGTTATTTATGTTATTGGAATCATATGTATTTGAATCATGTATCAACTTAATGTAATGAATGTTTATATTTAATGTCATTGTTTCTGTCTTGATTATTAACTAATAATTGTTGTGTTGAATGTCTAAATCAAGCAGATCCAAACTTTCAGAGGGATGAATATGATGTAGATCCCCTTCAGCAGCTCAAGACTCAATTAACCATGATTCTTGATCTGCAAGGGATCGTAAGGAGATCTGTGTGTTACACCCCAGAAGAGGGGGAGATAATTCACGACTTTACTGACGAGCAGTTGGCCGAAATGTTCAAACTTAATACCGACGAGATCGTGAAAAACGCTTCAAGAGTCCAAGGTGATAGTGATGACGAACTTAATAACATTGATGAGATCGAGATAGAAGATTTCACTGATCAACATTATCCAGAGTACACTGACACTGAAGGCAATGTGATACCCAATCTGGGTGACCACCTTGTCAGTGAAACCTTCGAGACTCTAGATAAAATGGAAGAAGCGTTAGACAAGAAAGAAGATACAAACCAAGCCACGGATGATGTAGTCAATATCAGAAAGGCTGAGTGGGCTGCTTGCTTTGACGACCTAAGAGCCCAACGCAACGCTACAAAATCAACTGTCTACACCAAGCTGTATAAAGTCAAGAAACATCAAAAGGTGGCAGGCAGAATCATAGCATGGGCACATTTTGAAGACCTCAATGTTTATGCTGTTAAACGTGAGAAGGGAATTGAGTACTTCAGATTCCCACATGATCTAAATACTACCTGGTTTTGAGCTTAACCAGTTAGCAAAATTAAAATTGCTATATGCTGACCCTCGTAAGATGTCAGGCTGGTTTGAAGCAGCTCTAAAGAGGGAGTACCACACCAGATGGGTCAACTTCAAACCTCAACAACCAATGAGATACATCAGACGATCTGAGGTTGACGCCATAACTGGCAAACCAAAAGTAGTGTTGAAGTGGAGTCCACCACATACAATGTCAAAGATCCCACTACGTGAGATGCCTCAGGACTTCACTCCACACTTCAAATGGTGGTACTACAATTGGAGAACGAGAGAGGCTGTGATAGTCTTGAACAGAAATGGTACAATGGAAACCATATGGTTATTTGACCCAATGTGGCTTACCAACTTGTCTGCAAATGATGTTTATACATTATACAAGTGGCCACTGTTCTATGATTCATGATATATAGTACAAGCTTTGCAATTTCATAGTGTAATACGACTCTGTTTTGCTTTCGAGATAAATAAAGGAGTCACCAAAGAAGCTAAGTACAAGAAGTTTGAGGAAATTATGAAAGATGTAAGACAATAGATAGATCTTGGTCCATGGGGGAGTTTGTTGATACATATATGTACCTAGATCCTAATTTCAATGTAATATGTCTTGAATGTCTTCCACTTATGTAATATTGGGTACTTAATGAAATGATAATGTTTGGTTGTGATTTATAATGTTTAATATTTCATTAATGAGTTGGGTAACGCATATTGACTAGATTATATAGATTTGTGATTGTTTGAATTGATACACATACTGTTATAATAATGAATACATTCAAACTTTGGTTAAGTGAAGTTCACATGCGTCCGACTGGACCATGCGCCCAAACAGTGGTCATGCGTCCGAATGGCCATGCGACTGAGTGTCCATGCGCCTAAATAGTCCATACGCTGAACAACTTCATGCGACTGACTCAGTCGCACGACTGAAAACTCAGTCGTGCGAATGGATCAACCGCATGGCTCAATCGCACGAATGAACCATGCCAATGATTCAGTCGCCCGAATGAGCAACCCTAACCTATAACTACGACTTAATTCGTGGAAAAACGTAAGCATTGAATCCACTTCGACTCCAGAGGTACCCTAGCCGTCCAGAAGCCTCTAAGTTCGTACTCCAAGTTCATAGAACTCTGTAGATTGATTCCTAATCGATTCTTGACGTTAGATTCAATACATTATTGTGTCTATGTGCGTTCTCACTGATTGGATCACCAATCAAATAGGATTACGCACTATTTGGTTTGGTTTAACATGTTAATCAGTCGGTGTTTCGTTCAAATACCAGATCCTAACAGATCGAATTAGTGAGAACGACAACCTGATCGATCTAACGATGAAACAAACGTTAAGAATTGAGTAGAAATCAATCATGAACGAACTATGAAGTTGGATAGGCTGCTTAGGGCGCTTTGGACAGCTAGGGTTTGTGAATCTTTGAAGTCTTCCTTGGCTTTACGCACTCATGTTTGAAGTGCCCCTTTTCACCACAATTGAAACACGTGACTTTGGTTTTGTCAAATCCAAATGTCGTATCTTTAGTGGCAACCAAATTTTGCCCCGTCTTTTTAACGAACTTCTTGGCTCTTCTAACAGCACTAGCCAAGGCCCACATAATATCCATGCATTCTAGCTCAGTTTCATAAACTTGCTCGTAGTCCTCGTCAGCAAGATGAAAGTTTCTAATCTTACCAGCAACTAATCCATCAGAAGATTGAACAACAGCAGCTAGAAGGTCCATGTGCTTTTTAGCAACTTCCACGGTAACATTTCCGAGATTCTCGGTCTTCAACTTGGTAGTATTTGACTCAGGAACTATGTATTAGGTTCCAGATGAACCCACGTTACAGTTCCTGATGCACTGCTTTGGGAAGGAGCAGAAGAGCTAGACATAAACACCGTTTGTAGCGGTGCGCCTGAAGCAGCTGGTGTTGGAACTGAATTGTATAGTGAATGATTATGAGCATAGGATCATTTCTTTGACTTGTATTTCATACATAGTTCTTCCTCCCTTAACTTCAAAATGAAATCATTTATGTCTAAAGTAGCAAGAGTGTCGTTTTGTCTCAGATTAGACACAAACGGATCCCATTTGTCTGGCAGATCATTAGCAAAACTAGAGACTTTATCTTCCATGGATGTGGTCACGCCATGAGTGTGCAACTCACTCATTAGATGATAGAATCCATCAATGATATCATCCAAGATCTCATTCCCAATGGGAGAGAAATTGTCAAATTCCTTCTTAAGAGCGTTTGCCTTCAGTGCTTTTAGAGTTGTATTCCTTCGTATCTCTTTTCCAAGGCCTCTCATAATTTCTTAGATTGCTTCTTCTTAGAGAACTGATGAAATATGTCCTTAGGTATAGACTGATTCAACAAGGCATATGCTTTATTTTCAGCATTATGCAAAGTCTTCTTGGATTCACTCATTCCTCCCAAAGTCAATTTAACTCCATTAGCACTGACTGGTATCGTGTAACCGGTCTCAATGGATGTCCAAAGGTTTGGGTCAATTCCATTCAAATAGATTTCAAACCGCTATTTTCACTGTGGGTATTCATCCAAAGTTAATAGTTTTGGCGGTTTGTTGTGGTTTCCAATCTCATTCTCCAGAAGTAGAAGGTTCTAGATACGCGAGTCCTTTCTAGCAGTAAATGCAGCAAACTGGTCTTCTATTGCTTTAAACTTGGTAAACTTAGAACATGACAGATTCATTTGTGCGAATGAGCTATGCGAATGGGTCACTCGTGCAAATGAAAGGTAGGAATAAATTCAATCGGGCGATTGGATTCAGCCGTGCGAATGAGCAGGGCGATTGTAATCAATTGACTGGAGTAGCTTAACCTTGCGAATGAGAGATACGACTGAGTTTAGTCGTATGAATGAGAGTATACGAATGGGTTCAGTCGTACGAATGGTCCAATCGTGCGGCTGAAGGCTGCTGTGTTTGAAAAATTGAATATTGAACACTTTGACAAAATATACGAATTTTCCAGAAACCCTAATCTACCGTTTGATGAAAAATCAAAACTTTAACACATGCAATCGTCAAAAAAATTTTTTGAAGAACAAAGGTGACTCTTATGATTGAAAACGTTGGTTTTAACACCAAAACCAATTGAATCCACGCAAAATCACGAACCTTGCTCTGATACCACTTGTTAGAACTGTTTTGCTATAGAGTACTACCGGATTCTGCGTGAGACCAGATCAAATAGTACGGAATCCTATTTGATAGGTGATCCAATTAGTGAGAACGACAACCTGATCGATCTAACGATGTAACAAACATTATGAATTAAGTAGAAATTGATCAGGAACGAACTATGAAGTTGGATAGGCTGCTTAGGGCTCTCTGGACGGCTAGGGTTTGTGAATCTTCGAAGTCTTCACTTTTCCATGAATTATGTGGTATATATAGGTTTTTTGTTTCATTCGTACGACTGAACCATGTGCGACTGACTCATGTGGTTGATTCATACGCACGACTGAAGGTTCAGTCGTGCGACTGAATCAACCTTATGTCTCAGTCATATGACTGATCCAGTCTCATGGTTTAGTCGTGCGACTAGTCGATAAGTATGTTTCATTCGTGCATATGGTCCATAAGTACGGTCCGTTAGCATAAATAACCACTCGACTAAGTTGAATACATTTCTCAATCATTATTGACTTAGAACTATGTACAACAACCTCAAACCTATATATGATGAGCATACATATCAATTATACTAAATACAATAATAATATGAAATACTCAAAGACAAATAAACATCAAGATTCATATCATATTCATTAAGTAGTCACATTACATACGTGTAAGGAATGAAAGACTTTTACAATTAAGAACATAAGCTAGGAACATGATGTATCAACAGAGGATGAAACCTAGTCTAAGTTAGGTAAATCAAACAAACATACCACTAACTATCTAAACTCAGATCATTTTAACCCACACATAATATAATTTGTTATTCTATTTTTATGCATATATATCGATCATTTTGATACCATACATATCTTTTCTTTATTTTAAGTTTTTGACCACTACTAGTAAAATTTGGGTAAACATCTAACCATAACCTTCCTAAACTATATTCCACCACTTAGTTTAAAAAGTAAAAACGTTAAAGGATTTTTGGCTAAACAATGTTAAGTTGAGAAAACTAAAAAATAGGACTTAATAGGACTTCTAATGGACGATGTTAAGGTAGGGAATTTATACAACACGTTTACACATGGACTGACGTAATGTCTCTATCATATTTATACAAGGTATTCTTTATGATCTCAAATTGTAATAAATAAACAAGTTCTAAAATGAATGCAAATGTTAGTGTTCAATCAACAAAGAAAATAGAATCCTAGAAGGATTTCCACTAAGTTGAATTATAGAAATACCGAAAACCATTCCTAAATCCCTGGGTGGATTACTTTTTTCGTAATTTTCTTCTAATCAATTTTAATTATTTGCAATTTCTTTTCCTAGTTAACTTGTTAATCATTCCAAAATTCACTTGTCATAATCAAGAGGCGATAGTTCAACATTTTAATAAATTAATCAATTTTCTTACAAATCAAAGTACGACACACCAATCACTAATTCCAAGAGTATCGTCAACCCTACTTACCCTAACTAGTTTAAGTTGAATAAAAACACACATTTTACATCTTATTTGATTGGTATTTCGACATTGATCATCCCTCGATAAGCATAGTCAAACAAAGTTTAAAAAATTGAATCCCACAACCCAGACAAGTAAAAGGCAAAACATGCGAAAAAGTAAACAAAACAATAAGCATGAAACAAATATTGTCTAAAACCAAATGTTAATTCTATATCACAAATCCTTGAAAGTCAGCTCTAAGGCACAAGCTTCAGTTATCCTCTAGGATTGTTGTTACTTGAAAAGTAATGCTGAAAAAGGTTAGCTTAACATGTGATTGATGAGTTCGTATGTTTAAAATATAAATATAACGATGTTGAGTTGTCGTTGTAGGACATATGTGTAAACAGTTATTAGTAATATCACATTCAGACATGAGCCTCACAGCTAAACCTACAATGTACACATAGACTTGTTTGAACATATTCACCCTAAGGTTCATTCATGACCATTATTAGTCCCAACTAGTATAACGCCCGATTATTTTAACCAAAGAAAGAAGAAAAGAAAGAAAAGATATAAAGCCCAAGTAGAGGGACTAAAAGTGTAAAAAGGTACAAAATTTATTTATTTTGTACAAAAGTAGCATGGCCGCCTATGCCATTCTACTTTTCACCTTTTGAAGATCAGATTTTAGAGAGAGAAAGAAGCAAAGAGAAAGCTTTCGGGTTTTTGAAGAATAAGAAGTGCAGAAGTGTGAATTCAAGGTGAGAATTCATGGTTTTTAAGTGTTCTTAACCGGTTTTATCCTCGGGTGGGTGCTTATGTGTGATTATATGTGTTCGGGTATGTGTTTCAAGTGGGTTTTTATGTGTGAACTTGTAGCAAACGGGTTTTGAAGGAAGTCTTACCCGAAGAGGATGCTAAGGTGAGTTCTAGAACCTCCTTTTTACTTGTTTTTAATTGCTTTGGGGCTGGAAATGCATGTATGAACTTTTTCTAAAAGTTGGGTTTATACCCGTATGTATGTATGTATGTATGTATGTGTGTATGTTGCGGGTGGGGTTGATTCTTGGGCTATGTATGTGTTTGATGTTGTTATGATGATGTTTCTAAGGCTTAAAATGTATGATTTAAGCTTAGAACATGATAGGTGATGATTGGGGACTGATTTTGATGATGTGTTATAGACTGCTCATGCGCTCAAAACCTCATGCGCCTGAATAGTACCCATACGCCTAGAAATAGGCTGAAATTTGAATAAGTGTTCATACACCCGAATGGCTCATGCGCCTACATAGTGCTTATGCGCCTAGAATTGCCCAGAATAAGACTAAGTGTTGCTCATGCGCCCCAATAGTGCTGATGCGCCTGAAAGTTTCCCATGTGCCTAAATGTTCCTCATGCGCCTAAAAGGCCATGCACTTGCATAGTACTCATGCACCTAGAATTGCCTAGAATAAGACTAAGTGTTGCTCATGCGCCTACATAATGTTCATGCGCCTAAAGACAGATTATTTTCTGAGTTTTTAGGGAAAAGTGAAAAGTAGGCTTTGACTTGTGAGGTTCCCGGGGGCATAGTAAGTTGACTTTTTGAAGTCAAAGATGATGTGATGAGCATAGTATGATTGTTGTATGATTGATGCTTATGCATGATGGTATGTTGATGTATGTTATGCATGTATGATAGTGCCTTGTATGGTGATGTTTTGTATGATTATGTTTATGTTCATGTTATGTATGTTATTCTTTCCTGTGGCTTTACGTGTTATAGTTGTGAAAGAAATGATAAAGTATTATGTAACATAAAGTGAAATATAATAAAAAGAGAAATATAATGATAGAATGCATGCATTAATGAAAGAGAAAGTAAAGAAAAGCTTGCAAGCAAAATGTACGGAGGTGCACAGCTCTAAAATTCCATAAGCTCAAGTGTGTGTGGTTTAGCTAACCCTTAAGGATACACGCAGGGGTCTAGTCTTTGTGACTGACCAGTGATATAGTACATGGTTTATAGTGATTACTCACCCTGGTGCTGATGCTAGGCTTTGTATGTTATGGAAGTCATTATGATATTCGGCCTAGTACCCATTTGTTTGGGGCATAGCTGATGACATGATCCGAAAAAGGATACATAAATAAAAAAGAATGTGATGAATAGTAAAGAAGATAATAATGATATTATCTATGTGTACGTATGATGTGTGATCATGTACGACAATATAGTATGATTTGAAAGAAAGTAAAGAACGGTTTTAAAGAAAGTAAAGTATGTTTTATTTTAAAACTAGAAATCACTGAGCAGCGCTGACTTTTATATGTTTCCAGTTAGCAGGTAAAGGTTGCTGAGGATGGCATTGGGCGGCTACTTGACTCTTTTGGATGGCATCCATTTTTATAATGCTTTTGTGATGTAATGCAACAAGTATTTTGTAATGTGATAATGATGTATTATTTTGCAAAAGCTTTTATAATGAAATGGAATTGTTTGTTTTAGTAATTCCGCTATGATGTTTTCTTTAAGTTAAATTTAAATATATGTTTTATGTGCAATGATTGACCAGCTGTGAGCGTCCGGGGAACGGGGTCTTACAACTAGTATACTAACAACAAGGGTGGGGTGTCAACCCAATAGTACTATCATGACATTTGTGTCGGCTCCAACATCGAAGTTAAATGGTTCAAAATAAATAACCACAAAAAACTCATTCATGTATCAGATATACACGTACAATACAACAACACAATAGTATTAAAAAGAATAATAGATTTCGTAGCAAGAAAAGGGTTGAGCATACTTTCCCCCTTTAAGGTTTATAAAATTTGTATGAAAACGAGGCCATAAAACTCACCATGATTTGATATGAGCAACAATAAGAACCACAAGCTTCTATTAATGAGAGCGAACCGAACAATCAAACACCTATAATAAAAGATAGTTGATTTTATAACGTGTTTAATAGTTGTTATAATAATTCTACTTTATTTCGGTTTGGTTTAGGTTTATCACACGACTCACACATATAAATATGCAGGATCGTTGACGGGTATAAGTTACAACACAACAACACAAAGAGGAGATAAACTAAACTTAGATCAAACAGTAAACTGGATTAACCAAGTGGTGACACTAAGAACACAAGTAAGAGACAGAACACAAAGAACACAAGTGTTTGGTTTTCAAGAATGCAGTATATTGCCTTCTCTATGTTCTATTACAAGTGTTATAAAGCATATTCGAAAGATACAAGAACATGAGATACTTATACAACATCCTACAGCTGGCTATACTTTGAAAGCCAGCTGGATACAATTGACTAGACACACATAATATCAATTGTAGAGTCAAAAGGCAGATTGCCTTTTGACTTGTGACTATGACATGCCATAGCTCACATCCTTATCTATTACAAAAAGGATAAAGTACATAAAGTAGAAAGTTACAGACTCAAGACCTTAATGTACAGTTACCAAAAGCATGGACCTTTTCACCAAACCATGTTAGTTGGTGACTTGTAGAGTTGCAGCGGAAAGGTGTCCAGCTTTATGGAACAGTACATCAAATAAAGCATGTTACTAAAAGTCTTCAGAAGAAATCTATCTTCATGAACTTGAAGCTTCGAAAGACTTTGTCTCTGAGCTTCAGAAGACTTCATCTTTGGCTTCAGAAGATGTTGGTCTTGGCTTCGAAAGATTTCACACTTAGAGTATTTCTATTGCAGATGTGAAACTTCTGAAGCATTCTACTTCAATGCACTTGTGCAACATGTAGGAAAGACTAAAGATTTTTAGGTTGCATCAGCCTCTTCATTAGACTCTACAAACTCCCCCTAGGCTGATGCTACCAAAACACTTAGAAAAATTTAGATATTAACAGTTCTCGTTAGGATGATCACCATTCCTTTCTTCATAAGATGATCAGGATCCTTCAGGCTGTCAAAGTGTTTTCTTATGTCAAAGAGGTCATGCAGAGGCAACTGAACATATCTTGCCATGTATAAATGTCTTCAATGCCTTGATCTCTAATAACATGCCACCTTTCTGGATTTGTGGTGTATGTCCAAGACAAGATGGGTCTTCCTGATGCTAGAGGAGCTACTAAAGTTGGAGTTGATTGAGCATCCTCTGACTGCACATCCTTAGGCTGTTCTGATTCATCCTGAGGTTCATCTCTCTTTGAGTAGAGGGAAAGAAAAGAGATTCATTATACTCATTGAAACCTATATCTTCATCAGTATAGAACTCAAGGTTGGGAATTGGTTGGTTGAGATCTATAGGCTGGGGATGGTAACTGTCCCCTAAAGGTTTATCAATTGAGTGTTGAGACTCAGAGTGATGGCTTAAGGCAGTAAGGCTAGTGAGCTCATTAGGCTGAGCATGAGGAACCTCAGCACTGATTCTTGAAGAGATGGGAGTGGTTTGCTCCTCAAGAGAAGTGGGAGCTCCAGTGTCCACTTCTTCCTGTATGGGTGAGTATATGGGGGCCTCCACAGACTGAATAGTCTGAGCAGGGGTTCGTTTGGATTTTCTTTGGTAGGTGATGGAGATTTGAGGCTGTGTGGGTGGTTGGGAAATAACAGGTGTGGGTTCAACACTAGCTTGTGCTGCTAGGTTGTCACCTTGAGCAATGAGCTCTAACATTTTTGGGACTAGGGCTATTTCTACCCCAGAGAATCCAATAGTGGACTTTCTCAGTATTTGAAAGATGCCGGGCTTCATCTGTCCCAATTTATGAATGTTACCTGTTTCCCTTAACTATGAGCCTAGTTTACAGTTAAGAATGTACTGGACATATCTAGGAACATGTAATATTCTAAGAAGTCTAAATTTGCAAGTAAATTTGTGTAAATAAACTAAAAGTACCTGAATTTGACCCCTTGAATCATTCCATGGACTATGAAGGAGAGATCTTCAGGAATCTGGTCCCATCCACCATGCTTGTTTGATAAGCTGTGGATGACCACATGGAGCAGGAATCTCCATTGGGATGAGACCTTCCCTTTCCTGAAGGTCTTTACAGAGAAATCTCCCTCATACCCCATCTGCTCAAAGGAATGATTGACAGCTTCCTTTGGGAAAAACACCTCACCTTCTTCATCATCCAGCTGAAGATGTCGGTTGATGATGGCCGGAGTGATGAAGATTGTTCTCCCCTACACTGTGGCAGACAGTGCCTTCTCCCCATCCATAATGACCTCTTGGTAGGTCTTCCAGAATTCAAGCAGCTGATCCTCATAGAGTGGAGGATCAATGGTTAGGGAGGTGAAGTAGTTGGACAGAGATAAGAAACGGAAAACCTCTGAGAAATGAGGATCTTTCTCAAAGCGTAACAGAGCAACTTGATTGTGTTGTCTGTGTAGCTGCATGGTAAAGTTGGGATCATTTCTGTGAGCAAGGTTGGTCATTTTGAAGTAGCTTAGGGACGAAGAAAGAAGAAAGAAAGAAATTTCAGAGAGAAAATTGTGGTTTTAGGTTTGGAGGAAGAACAAATGATAGAAAGAGGGGGGAAACCGTTGGGTTTATATGTGAGAAGGATTTCAGATAAAGTTTAATGAAAGAGGATAAACTTTGAAATCCGGATGTCGATCCCACCTCTGAAAAAGTAGTTTACTTTTTGCTCAAAAAGTAGTTTTCTTGGAAAACAAAAAGCTTCCGAAGGTTAATTATCTTCGGAAGTTTTAATTAAAAAGCTTCCGAAGCTAAAATGACTTCGGAAGAATTTTTTGAGAGGTTTGAAAATTTTGCTTCGGAAAAAAAATTAAAACTTGAGTGCTTTGTATAGAAACTAACAAAGCTTCCGAGAGTTAATTTTGCTTCGGAAGTAAATGGTCCTTGAAAATGAGTAAGTGTCTGAGACAAGTATTTAAGCTTCGGAAGATAAATTTGAAAACTCTTCCGAAGGTAAATTTCTCAGACAGTTATTTATTTTGAAGGCATGATTTACTTCCGAAGTTAAAGCCATAACTTCCGAAGTATCAGAAATTTTCAAAAATCTAAGGAAAGTCTTCAAAAAGAAATTTTCATCCAAAGAAAACATGAGCTTATGAAAGTGATGAACTAGACAACTTAGGACACGCATAAATTTTAAAGAAATAATAAGAATTAGTTTTAACAAAGATCTACTCAAGGTTGATCATTCCAATAGCTTATATAAGATATTTAAATCTCTGTTCATCAAAAGCCTTTGTAAACAGATCAGCATATTGTTCATCTGTGTGAACCTTGACTAGTTTAATTAATCCCTTTTCATAGTTATCTCTTATTAAATGATACCTGATATTGATGTGCTTTGTCCTTGAGTGCTGCACAGGGTTCTCTATGATTGAGATAGCACTGTTGTTGTCTATGTGAATGGGAGTCTCCTTGAAGTTTAACCCATAGTCTAGCATTTGATTCTGAATCCAAAGTACTTGAGCACAACAGCTTGCAACATCAGTGTATTAAGATTCAGCAGTTGATGCACAGACACAGGATTGTTTCTTGGATTGCCATGAGACAACCCTTCCACCAAGAAATTAACATCCACCAGATGTAGACTTTGCAGTCATGTTGCAACCACCATAATCACTATCTGTATAGGCATACAGATTGAAGTCAGAATTCTTGGGATACCATAGTCCAAGTGTTGATGCACCTTTGAGGTATCTTAGAATCCTCTTGATAGTGATAAGGTGAGACATCTTAGGGTTGGCTTGATATCTTGCACAAATACATGTAGCAAACATGATATCAGGCCTGCTAGCAGTAAGATACATAAGAGACCCAATCATAGCCCTATATAAATGCTCATCTACACACTCCCCCTCAAGATGAGGACCAAGAGAGTGGTTTCTGGCTATAGGTGTCTTAGAAATCTTACAGTCAGTCATATTAAACCTCTTGAGTATGTCCTGAACAAACTTTGACTGACTTATGAAGATGCCATCTTCAACTTGCTTCACTTGAATTCCCAAAAAGAAATTAAGTTCCCCAGGGCACTCATTTCAAATATGTTTTTCATCAGCTTCTCAAAGTCTTTGCAGAGCTTTGGATGAGTTGAACCAAAGATGATGTCATCCACATATACTTGAACTAGCAATATGTCTTTTTCTTGTCCTTTGATGAAGAGAGTTCCATCTATAGTACCCCTCCTGTATCCATGTTTACAGAGATACTCAGACAGTGTCTCATACCACTTCCTGGGTGCCTGATGCAGCCCAAAGAGAGCTTTGTCAAGCTTGCAGACATAATCAGGATGATCAGGATCTACAAAACCAGGTGGATATTTGACATAAACCTCTTCATCTATCACTCCATACAAAAAGGCACACTTCACATCAAGTTGAAAGACCTTGAAGTTCTTGGATGCAGCAAATGCCAGGAATATCCTAACAGCTTCTAATCTTGCCACTGGAGCAAAGACATCAGTGTAGTCAATCCCTTCTTCTTGTGTGTATCCTTGAACAACCAGTGTAGCTTTGTTCTTGATGATGATGCCTCTATCATCTTTCTTGCTCCTAAACACCCATTTGGTTCCAATGGTAGTCTTCCCAGAAGGAAGAGGACAAAGGTTCCAAAGTTTCTGTCTTTTGAATTGAAGCAGCTCTTGTTGCATAGCTTCAACCCAACTTCCATCCTTTAGAGCTTCATCAACTTTCTTTGGCTCTATCTGGGATAGAAAACAAGAGTGAAGACAAACATTTGCTTCATGGTTTGTCCTCTTGTCTTTACCCCTGAGACAACATCTCCAATGATGTTTGTGGTAGGGTGAGACTTGTGGATCCTAAGCTGAAGGATCACAGTAACTTGTTGAGAAAAATCTAACTTTGAAAATTTTAGATCCGGCATAGATGTTTCTCCCACCACATCAGCACACTTTTCAAGTGAAACTTGATCCAAGTAGTGTGTGACATCATTGATGTTCTCATCTATGGTGTGGTTAGTGGCATCAAGAAATTTTTGGCAACTATCACCATCACCATTGTTGTCTTCCATAGTTGAGGTGTTCTTATCTGGTTGTAGAGCTTCTGAGCTGGAATTTGAAGGCATACCAGATGTATCAGCTGAATTTGTCATTGTTGGGCTTACAGAAACCTCATTTGCAGAAGTGGTTCCAACTGAGCTGAAGATATATATCTTGAAGATCTTCATAGCTCAAATCTTGGATCAGGATCATCTGTATTTAAATTTTCTGCAGATCCTGAAACATTCTCACAAGATTTGTTAAAACAGTTGGTAACCAAATCAAGATCAAACAACCAATCCAGACCAGAAACAGTAACACAAGGTGTGTATTCATTGAAAGTCACATTGGCTGACTCCTCAACAATTTTAGTTCTGAGATTGTACACTTTATAAGCCTTAGCTTGCTTGGGAAGAGTATCCAATAAAGTGTCCATCATCTGATTTTTCAGCAAACTTGGCAATTTGATCTTTGGTATTCAAGATGGTGCAAGGACATCCAAATGACCTGAGAAAACCAATGAAAGGTCTCCTCTTGTGCCAAAGTTCATAGGGAGTTTTGCTATGTGTCTTAACTACTACAAATCTATTCTGCATATAGCAGGCAGTGTTGACTACCTCTGCCCAGAAGGTGATGGGTAGTTTAGAGTCAGACAGCATGGTTCTTGCAGCTTCAATCAATGTCCTGTTTCTCCTCTCAGCAACACCATTTTGCTGAGGAGTCCTGGGAGCACTAAATTGTCTTCTAATACCCTTTTCATCACAGAATGTATCAAGGATATGGTTCTTAAATTGATTCCTTGATCACATCTTATGATCTTGACCTTGTGATCAGATTGATTCTCAATCTTTAAGATGAAATTCTTCAGAATCTCAGGAGTCTCATCCTTAGTTCTAAGGAAGAAGACCCAAGTGAATCTTGTAAAGTCATCTGTGATCACTAGAAAGTATAAGGTCCATCCTAAACTCATTACACTGGTGGGGCCAAAGAGATCCATTTGTAACAAGTGTAGGGGTGTAGTGATGGAGTTCTTTTCCTTAGGCTTGTGAGATACCTTATGTTGCTACCCTTTCAGGCATGCAAGATAGTGGTCATCACTTGTAAACTCTTTCTTTGGCATTCTAGTTACCAAATCAAGCTTAATCAGTTTATTCATGTTCTTAAAGTTTACATGGCACATTCTTTTATGCCATAGGAAAGACTCATCATTGTTGGCTTTAGACAGAAAGCATGAAACTTCTCCAGAGGGAGAGGTTTCTTGCAAATCCATCTTGTACATGTTTCCTTTCTTGGGGGCTCTAAGCAGGATATGCTCATGAGGAATGACCACACCAGGCTTAAGAACAATGCACTCATGCTCAGTAAAGAGCATGTTATGACTCTGATAACAAAATTGAGATACACTCAGAAGATTGTATCCAAGCTCCTTACAAAGTTTACCTTTTCTATGTTGAGCTTACCATTTGTGACATTGCCCCTTCCAGAAATGCAACCGCCTTCATCTCCTCCAAAAGCAACTGGTCCTCCATCAATCCTTTTAAAGTTCTGGAGTAGTGGCATATTGCCTGTCATGTGCCTGGGGTAGCCACTGTCTATGATCCAGACATTTTTATCTGTCTTCAGCTATCCCCGCACAAAGAGAATGATTAGTTACATCTGTAAACCCAAGCCTTGCTTGTCTTGGGCTCATTTGCAGAAAGTAATTCAATAGTAATAGATCCTATGGTTGTACTAAGAGGATCTTGAGCTGTTGTAGATGGAGAAATCTCAGTCACTTGGTCTTTCTTAGACATCCACACCACCTTTGGAGTCTTGGACTTGACCTTCAAAACTTTAGAAGCTTTTGGAACTTCAGAAGTTTTGATGACTGAACCTTCGGAAGATTCTGTAAACACTGTAGCAGACTTTAGTGCTTCGGAAGAACTCCTTTCTTCCGAGACCAAATATTCTTCCGAAGAGAATTTTCCACTTCCCTTCTTGTTAGATTTGGAACTTCCGAAGGAAACAAGTTTTCCTTCCGAAGCTTGAATCTTCTTAGAACTCTTTGAAGCCTTTGTTTTGGCCATATGGTCAGTACCTTTAGGATTGAAGGGACAATCCTTGGCAATGTGAGTGGTGCTGTCACACATAACACAATTCATCTACTTCTTCACAAGAGCCTTTTCTTGAGAGTAAGACTGTCTTTGGTCACTTCCCTTCTCCACCTTCATCTTTGCAGATGCTGAGACTGTCATTTTGGGCTGAGGACTGTGCTTGGAGTTTGATGGTCCAGGCTGTGCAGTAGTGGTACACAGCAGATCAGTCTTCTTCTTGCTACTGAGATGAGTTGAACAAGAACCAGAACTCTTAGTAGAGGAGTTTTGGTTGATGTCTTCAGTCCCTATCACTTTAAACCCTGTAGAAATAAAAACTTATTCTGCTTAGAGTCAAAATTAGCCTTGATCTCTTGAGCCTTCCTTGCCTTTCTTTTGCTCTTTCTGATCAAGTTCTTTCTCATGGACTTGGTCATCACAGTCTTCATTTTCTCCTCAGAAGGATAGTGGCCCTTCTTGGAATCCTCCTCTTCACTCTTTGTAGAGGGACTCTTCACTATCTCTTCTTCATCCTCTTCACACATAGGATCTATGAGAGGAAGCTCATCTTCACAAGTTCCACACCTAGGAGATCTTACTAACAAGATTGTGTGTGGAGGAGCTATCTCATTTGATCCCAGTTCCTGCCTATTTTGATAGCACACTTTGTTGTGCAGGGAAGAGGATATCATGTTCTTGAAGGTCTCTTCTTCAAGAACACTCTTTTCTGCCATGGCTTTGCTAATCACAAGCTCAGCCTGGAACTCAGTTAACTTGGTTATGAGATCTTTAATTTGAGTCCTAAAATCTGTGTGTTCATGTTTTAGAACTGAAATGGTTTTCTCTAAGTCCTCTATTTTCAGCTTATAATCATTTTCAGACTTTCTAAAATCAGATTTTAAAATGTTTAAGGACTCAACATCAGATCTCAGTTCCAAGTTATAGGACCTGTACCTGTTAACTTTAGCAATGCATTCAGGAATACAAAGATGTTCCAATACCTTGGCTTCATCATGATCTGCCATCAGTGCTTGGTTTGGAGAAGCATCTTCCACCTGAAAGCTCAAGTCAAAGACTCCTTCTTCAACAACAACAGCAGCTTGCTGCTTTGACTTCTCATTATGGAGAGCTTTATCAGTGTAGTTTGGTCTGGATTGTGTTTGGCCACCATTTGTTCTAGGTGCCTTACACTCTCTGGAAAAGTGGCCCATCAAGTTACAGTTGTAACACTTGACTTTGTCTTTGTCCAGTCCAAACTTTCCACTGGTTGCATTGCTTGGAAACTTCCTTCCAGTCCTCTTGTAGAACTTCTTGGCTCTGTGAGTGAGAAGAGCCATCTGCTGGACTATTTCCATATATTCCAGATCATCTGGATGGATACAATCCAGGTCTTCAAGAGTGAAAAGAGAGTTGCCACAGCTTTCATCAGAAGACACAAAAGCTTGAGAAGAGCTTGTCTCTTGGAATGGGCTTCCTTGAGTGTAGTTCTCCTTTGGTGTCTCTGGAAAGGGATGAAAGGACCCTTTGGTGAGTTTTCAGGGTAGCATAAGAGATGATGTTTGGGTTCTATGCTATCCCTTTCAACCACATGTAGGGCTGAACCCATCTGATTGTTGGAGTTTCCAGATGAACCTTGCATGTTCATCTCCATCTGGTAGCCACTAAGAATCCCATATAACTCTGTCAGAGTAAGAGTTTTGAGATTTTCATTTCTCTTGATCGCTACACAGTAGTGTGTCCATTGCCTAGGAAGTAAGGACATGAACTTCCTTACAATGTCTCTGTTTTCAAGATAAACTCCTCCATCCACAAGGGTATCCACAATCTTAACATACCTAAAGTACTACTGAGTCATGGTCTCACCTGTTTTGAAGGTGAAGTTTTCAAACTGCTGCTTCAGGAGATCCTTCTTGTTCTCCTTGGCTTCAGAAGAACCCTCATACATCAGTTTCAGTGCATCCCATAGCTGCTTGGCTGTTTTGCACTTCTTGAAACCTCTGTACACAGAGTTTAGAAGGGTAGTTTGAAGAGCTGTCATGGCTTTTATGTCTATCTCTACTCTCTTCCTATCTTCATCAGAGTAGTTAGCCATATCTTTGGAGATCATACCAGCACCAGTAGTAGAAGGTGTGCTGGGTATGAAAGGTCCATTCTCAATAGACTCCCATATTCTTGAATCAAGAGACCTAATGAAACCTTCCATTCTCAAACACCAGGTATCAAACTCATCAAGAGTGATCAGTGGGGACTTGTTCATGGTTCCAGTTTCCATATCGGTTTTGGAAATGGCTGCCATTTGAAAAGTTTAGTATTTGTGTGTGTGAGGGATCTTAAGATGGTGAGATCTTATATCAAGAGCCTGGAAAGATCTGATACCAAATGCAGGATCGTTGAAGGTATAAGTTACAACACAACAACACAAAGAGGAGATAAACTAAACTTAGATCAAACAGTAAACTGGATTAACCAAGTGGTGACACTAAGAACACAAGTAAGAGACAGAACACAAAGAACACAAGTGTTTGGTTTTCAAGAATGCAGTATATTGCCTTCTCTATGTTTTATTACAAGTGTTATAAAGCATATTCGAAAGATACAAGATCTTAAAAGAAATAGATTTTAAATAATAGTTCATAAATTATTATTGGTTCAAATATCCCTTTTCAATTAATTTTGTTTATCTAGCAATAAACTTTTAGTTATAAAATTTTATTTAAACTTATATATAACATTATAATTATTATAATTGCTTCTTTTCACAACTTTGAATAAAATATAAATATATATTTTCTAAGAAAATATAATTGCTTTCCATTCGTTAGATATAAGTGTTTGACAAAACCCCAAATGCCAAGTCGAAACCCTAGTTCTCGTTTAACCATTACACCTATAATTAAACTTAAAAATCTTGTAAATATATATATTTTAGGTACATTGTGAAGGGCTACGTTGAATCGACGCTTGTTATTATTTCTTATTAATCATCCAATTTATACTTATTGATCAAGTGAGTATTTCTATACTCCTTTTTGCATATTTTTACACTTTGGGGTGAAACATGTTACCTTATAAACATTGCACTTGTAAACACGTTTGATGCTTGTAAACTTATGGCAATTCACTTGTATGTTATGGTTAGTTGATCTTTGTAGCTACCATGTAATGCCGAATATATGTACAATCATTAACTATTGCTAGCCTGGCGACATCATAGATCTATGGGCCTGACAAGCCTGCTTGGTTAACCCAAGTACACTTAGCTAATCGTATATACTTGTAAACGTTTGAGACTTGTAAAACTTTGTCAAGGTTTGATTGTGCATTCTGTCTTACATCCCTAGTTTACTTTGTTCTCTAACTTACAACATGAATTGCCATCTTTTATATATCTATGTATTGCAAATTATAGAAATCTCACCAACATTTTTGTTGACTCTTTATTTTTAACATGTTTCAGGAAATACTCAAGTTTGAATGCCACTTTTGAAGCTTACACATCTAGGAATGGACCTAGTTAAATAAATGAAATAAAATGACTTGTTACATCTTATGTTATGCTTTTTACTTTCTTTGAGACTTATGATTGTAATGATACAATTGGAACTTATGATTAATACATATTTGGGTTATTAATAGCGTTATGTGGCTATGAACGATCTTAAACCTCACACCTCGATGTTTCCGCCGTCAAGGTTGGGGTGTGACAACATATATATCTAATAATGTGATTTTCTTGTATATCTTATGTACGTAACTGTTAAGTTACATATATGTAACACTACTTGATTTAGTTTTTTATAGTAAATAGGATGGATGAGAAAGAAGAGATGATTAGGAGCGAGGAGAGATAAGAGTGGACTAGGAGAGATGAAAGATAGACATCTGATAAACTATATTACGCATTTGCATCCATTATATAGCAAAACTACATATGGCATACATAATTTTGTTGTTTACGTATACAAAACATACGTATACATACCCAGCCATGTTATATTTTTTGGTAACTAAAACCACCAAATAAAATACACCTTATATACTTACATATATGTACCAGACCTTCGTTAGTATATAAGCAAACCATAATCGCACTATTAAACAAACAAAGATTTACCCATATACTTTTATATACAGATCATACGTATACGTACCAACTATCCATTTGTACGTAAGCTTAACTTTCAAAACCTTTTAAAACATTTAGATGAAAATTGTAATTCATAAGTAAGTAAAATTAACAATGATCACACATTCAAACACTATTAAAACACTTACATATACGTATGACCTTTATAACAACTCCACAACATATTTCTAACTAAAATTACAACATACTCTATGTTGTTTTGACTAAAAAAATTAAGTACTTTATATGATATCAATTCAAACATATACATACATATTAACTTAACTAGATAAATATAAACCATATTATTCATCATACATTAATTTGTTGTGTACATATATGTATGCATATGCCTATATGAATATGATGGACAAGGCGATTGCTATTGTTACATATAAATAACATTGTTGTTACATATGTATCATTACTCCTACATAAACATAACACTATTCTTACATAAAAATAACATTGCTCTTATATATACGTAACACTGCTACATGTAAGTAAGTAGGCTAGTGTTTGATTTTATTAAAACAATTAATGTGATTTAAATTAAAAGCCATTAACACTGCTACATATTGTTTATTATGTTTCATACAATAAAACAACTAATATGATTTTATGTATTATTTTGTTAGAAAAATTATTATTAAAATAAATTAGGAGAGATAATGAAATATTTTAAGAAACTAATCAATGATTATGGGAGTTTAAAAAACTTTAAAAAATTGGTTTACCCATTATACCCCTAACCTCATTAATTATGACTTCGAACTTAAATATATTTACCAAATTACCATTACTTAATCTCAACCATTGATGAAACAAATCAAGGGTGGAAAAATAGTTTTTTTGGTTTTTAATTATAATATAGTTTTTATTAGAACCCTCTCATATATATATATATATATATATACGTATATATATGTATATATATATATATACGTATATATATATGTATATATACATATATATATATATATATGTATATATATATGTATGTATATATATATATGTATGTATGTATATATATATGTATGTATGTATGTATATATATATATATATGTATGTATGTATGTATATATATATATATATATGTGTGTGTGTGTATATATATTATATATATGTATATATATGTATATATATGTATATCTATATATATACATATATATATATATATATATGTAACACTACTTGATTTAGTTTTTTATAGTAAATAGGATGGATGAGGAAGAAGAGATGATTAGGAGCGAGGAGAGATAAGAGTGGACACGTGGAATCTTATGCTTATGTTATGACTTGATATTTAGACATTATGTCTAATCTATATAAATTTCATCAAGGTTTTGATTCCATGAACCTAAGAAATATCGTGAGACACATAGACACCTGTATTCTAGATTTCCTGGCAAAAATCCTTCGGGCTAAGGCAAGCATTTTGCATAAATCCTACGGGACTAGTCATGCTTACCTGGGGATTTCTGGGATGAGTGATAAACTATGGTCAATATACACAAGTTTCTAAGGCAATTCAGTCAAGTCACCTTGACGTGTCAACGTTTCCAAATGGTACTGCGTTACCAAATGGAATCATTCTGTGTGCCTTACAACTCTTAGCTTGTCTTTGTTAATCTACTATCCTTTGTTATCCTCATTCCCGTAACTAACTCATTTTTGTATATCTAGCTTGTCTCTTCACCATGGAAAGCGTGGAAGTTCCAACCGTAAGCTAGCCGCCATGATTGCCCGGCAATGGTTGCCGTCATCCCGACCATGGTTGCTGAACTTAATAGCACCCTAATGGCTAATAGCAACAATAACACCACTGAAAACAATAGTGGTGCTCATGGAGAGAATAGCAACAATCAATAAGGGAACACTCGCACCTGCACTTTCAAACACTTTAACTCGTGCAAACCCACTAGTTTTAATGGAAACGAAGGAGCCACTGGACTTCTCGAGTGGTTTGAAAGTATGGAGAACACGTTCATTGTTAGCGAGTGCCCCGACAAGTTCAAGGTTCTTATGCCGCAAGTGTTCTTCAACAACGGGCACTAACATGGTGGAATAATGAAAAGAGAAACCGTGGAACTGAGGTTGCAATGGCGTTGCCCTAGGAAGAATTTAAGGATATCATGATCCAAAAGTTCTGCCCAAGGAATGAGTTGCAAAAGCTGGAGGAGGAGTTTTGGAACCTCAAACAAGATGGTGGGAATCACTAGGCTTATTCCACCGGCATCATGAGTTGAGTATGCTCCTACCACACATGATGGACACCGTGCCCCGTAACATTGAGAAATTTATCAAGGGGGTTCCACCTCAAATCCAAGATGCCGTGGTGGGTAGTAGGCCCACAACTTTGGAGGAGGCGATTACTATCACTGCACAGCTCACCGAGAAACATATAAGAGCTGGCACTATGTCGGCAAAGGAATCCAAGTCTACTGCGAAGGTGACACCTGAGACAACGAAGGAGGTAAAGGCAGAGTCATCTTCCCAAAACAAGAAGCATAAGTTCACCCCGACACGCAACTTCAGGCTGTTCAAAATGTTCGCGGCTCGAAGTTCGCTCGAAAAAAGCTCGGAAAAAGCTCGGTTCGAAAAGCTCGTGACTAAACGAGCCGAGCCGAGCTGGCTCGATTTCTAAACGAGCCAAACTCGAGCTAGGGTTGGCTCGGCTCGTGGCTCAGCTCGTGGCTCGACTCGGGGCTCGGCTCGTGGCTCGATATTATATATATTATTATTATATATATTATTAATATTACATAAACAAAACCTCACTTCCTAGCTTCCCCAAACCTATTATCCCTATTTCCTCGCTGCCGCCTGCTTGGCTGCTTGAACCCTAACAAAATCAGCAACGCCAGTCCACTCCCATCGACCACCACTCCACCACCAAAGCCACCACTTGCTGCCGCCCTCACTCGTGACTGCCGCCCTCACCCACGACCGCCAACATCACTTGCAATTGCCACCACCAGCTGCAACCACCAACCTCACGCCACACGCCCACACACAGCCACCGACCCACCACCCGGCACCCACACCAGCGAGAGTCGACCACTCGACCACCCACACCAACCAACGACAGCAGCTCGGCTCGAGACCAGTCGACCACAGCCACCAACGACAGGCCGACAACCCCTTGCAACCTGCGACCAGTCGACAACAGCCCCTTGCAACCTGCGACAGTCGACCACCCACACCAGCCCGAGTAGCCCCTGCGATCGATCCCGAACAGGCGAACAGCCCCTTGCGACCTACGACCCTACGTGCTTCTAAGTGTTCTTGAGTCAACCACTCCTTTATGCTAAATGATATGCTTCTTTAGGTTAGGATAACTCACTAATTATGTGCGAATTAGTGAAAGTAAATAGAGATATTTCAGCATTTGACATAAGGCTTGATAAGTAACCTGTAATTAGCTTAAAGTTATGGTGAAAGCTATTATTGCTAGCTTACAATAAAGGACCTATTACATATTCTTCAAACTTTTCATCTTGTATCAGTTGATATTCTATGCATTATTAAAAGATTTTATTGATAGAATGACCAAAACAAATAGCATTTTGTGGCAAGAAAAGACGGGAAGTTTTACATTAGTTTGGTTGAGGTTTTGGTGTTTATGGTATGAAACAATTAAATTGTTTAATTTTCAGAATCATTAGTTTGTATTTTTCAAAATCATTTGTTTAATTTTAATAGAATGATTTTGTTGATTTGTATTTTAATATAATGAATGTTGATTTGTAGGATCTAATATGTCTTCTAACAAAGAATCAATTGGTGGAGTTGATACTCCTAACAATGATGTTCTTGTGTTAAGTGACGAAGAAAGTGTTGAGCCAACTAAGGATAATGTTGAAGAAATCCCAAATATTGAAGAAGATGGTAGAAAACGAAAATCTACATCTGGAGCTTGGGCTCACTTTATAGACATAGAAGTGAAGAAAGAAGGGAATATAATCAAGAAACATCAATGCATCCATTGCAAGAAAGCCTATGTACCACAACGTTCAGGGACCACTTCACATCTCTTGCGACACTTGGCTTCATGTACTTACATGAAAAGGTTAAAAGGTACAAAAGGTTTCATTAATTTTCAGTCATCTAGTAGTGATTGTGCATCTGAAATTAATTTAAATGGGGCTTATGATCATATGAAATGTCGAGAAATTATTGCAAAGATGATTATAGCCCATGAGCTACCTTTCTCGTTTGTGGAGTATCATTGGTTTAATGAGTTAATGAAGTACAACAATCCTTTTTATCAAAAAGTAAGTAGGTCGACAATAAGAAAGGATTACATAAAAGTGGTTGAAGTAGAAAGAGAAAAGCTAAAAAAGGTTTTAAAAAATATTGATATGATCTCTCTTACTAGTGATTGTTGGACTTCAAATCAAACCGTTGGGTATATGTTTTAACAACTCACTTTGTTGACTCTAATTGGAAAATGCAAAAATGCATAATTGGTTTTAATGAGCTTGCACCACCACATAGTGGTGAGGTTATTTCTGATGCTAACTTGGAATGTCTAATAAATGGGGTATTCAAGACAAAATAGGTACCATTACTTTAGACAATGCATCTAATAATGATAGGGCGGCTTCAATTTTGAGTAATACTTTTCAAGGAAAGGGGAAATTGCATTTTGAGGGGATGTTTTTTCATGTAAGGTGTTGTGCTCACATACTAAATTTGGTAGTACAGGATGGTTAGGAACAATTGATTGTTGTCTTGTGAAAATTAGAGAAGGAATCAAGTATTTGAGAAAGTCTTCGGGTCGCCTTTTGAAGTTTGGGGAAATAGCAATCACTCTTGGTATCCACACCCGACGATCTTTATGCATCGATGTAAAAACTAGATGGAATTCTACACATCGAATGCTTGAATCCGCTATTCATTACAAACAAGCGTTTCAAGCTTATGCGTTGAGAGATTCTAACTTTGAATGGTCTCTCACAAATGAGGAGTGGGCTCGAGCTGAAAAGGTTTGCAAGGTACTTGAGGTATTTTTGGATGCTACAAATTTATTTTCTGGTACATTATATCCGACAGCAAATTTGTTTCTTGTTGAAATTTATAAAGTGAAAAAGAGATAACTAATGCTTATACATCAAATGATAGTTTCTTGAATATGATGAGTGGGCCTATGTTTGACAAGTTTGAGAAGTATTGGGGTGAAATTGGGATACTTATGTCAATTGCATCTATTTTAGATCCACGTTTCAAGAAGATGTCAATTTCTTGGACTTTTGAGAGGTTGTATCCGACCAATGAGGTCAATGATCGAGTTGAAGTTGTAATAGATAAGTTAAAGTCTCTTTATGAAAAGTATTCCAATGAATTTCACATGGCTAGGGCTTCTAAGAACAACTCGACAAGAACATCAACCGATGCCCCAAACATCCGTGTTAGAGAAGAAGATGACTTTTATGCTTTTCTCAAGTCTAGACCAGTTGAAACTTTACAAAAAAGTGAACTTGAAGTGTACTTAGAGGAGCCTAATTATTTAGTTTTAGAGAACCAAAACTTTGATGTGTTAAAATGGTGGAGTCAAAGTTCTAGCAAGTTCCCGGTTTTAAGCAAAATGGCTCGTAATATTTTTTGCATTCCTATCACCACGGTTGCATCAGAATCGGCGTTTAGTGCGGGAGGACGCATTTTAGATGACTATCGTAGCTCTCTAACCAAAGATATGGTGGAGCTTCTTGTTTGTGGAGGTGATTGGATTAAATCAACATCAAAAGCAACCATTCAAACTTTAGAAGTAAGTTTATATTCTTATTTATTGTTCATCTTCGTACTTTATATTTTTATTTTATATATTTATTGCTACTATAATTTGTATATTTTTATGTGTAGCAATCGGCAAGGAAGAAGAAAACTTAGAAATTCAAGTACAAACCAATGACGAGGCATTTAACTAGTTTGAAAGGTAATTTGTATAATTTGTATATTTGTAGCACTTGAAGTTTTTATGTGTAGCACTTGCTAATAATTTGTATATTTTTATGTGTAGCACTTGAAGTTTGTAAGAAAGTCACGAATGATGATCAAGAATGTTTTTATGAAGAAAAGAAGTTTGAAATAAAGATCAAGTATGTTTATTTTTTGGTTTTATGTATTAGTTATGAAGTTGGTGTTTAGTTATAAACTTGGTTGTTTAGTTGAACTTGGTTGTTTGGTTATGAACTTGATTGTATGTTTTTTATTGTTAACGATCTATAACATTGTTTTATTACCTTTAATATTAGTTTTTTTGTTTTTGTTTATATTAAAATCTGGGAAAAAATATTTTTTTTAAAAATCGAGCTGGCTCGACGAGCCACGAGCTTTTCACGAGCCGAACTCCAGCTCGTATTTTCAACTCGGTTATATTTTCGAGCCGAGCCGAGCCGGCTCGTTAGGCCAACGAGCTCGAGCCCGAACCTATCTTGGCTTGGCTCGGTTCGACTCGTTTACAGCCCTAACGCAACTACGATGTGACTACCCCAAATGCTCCTCAAAAACAAATGGTGGTTGCAAATCAAGCTCCCATGGCTAAAGCTTATCACATCCTATGTGTAACACGTGCAAGTACCATTATGCAACAAATATTCCATGCCGAGTCTACTCGTTGTGTGGAAAGTATGGGCGCTTGGTGACTACTTGCCTTCGTGGACCAAACAACACTGCAATGCTTACCAACCGAACCTGCTATAACTGTGGTGAGCCTGGTCATATTCGTTCGCAATGTCCTCGTAATGCGGGAACCGTGCCACCGGTTCATGGAAGGGCTTTCAACATCAACGCCAATCAAGCCCAAGCCAACAACGATGTGGTGAATGGTATGTCGTTGAAATTCTTTAATCATTTCTTGTCTTATAAAAATTCCTATCTTTGTGTTCATCATATCAATAGTTGATTATTACCAAATAGGTATGTATCTTGTAAATAATCATTATGCATCTGTATTGTTTGATTTGGGTGCGGATAGGAGTTTCGTGTCCTTGGAATTCGAGCCTATACTTTCTAAATCACGTGTTAATCCAGAAAGATCCTTCACGGTCAAGGTCGCCGATGGAAAATCTATCGTCATTGACGTCGTAATACATGACTGCACCTTAAGCCTTAACAAACACGAGTTCTTTGTCGACCTTATTCCTATGCAATTGGGAAGCTTTGATGTTATCATTGGCATGGATTGGCTAGCCAAACATCATGCGGAAATTCTATGCTTCGAGAAGTGTATCCGAGTTCCTTTACCGGCTGGTGATACTTTGAAAGTCTTTGGGGAGAAATCATCCCATGGACTCAAACTCATGTCTTGCATCAAGGCCCGCAAGTGCTTAAGTAAAAACTACATGGCTTTCGTGGCATATGTAGTTACGAAAGCCAAGGGTAAGGAGTTGAAAGACATTCCTGTCGTGTGGGACTTTCCCGAGGTTTTTCCCGAGGATCTTAAAGGGCTACCTCCCGTGCAAGAAGTTGAGTTCAAGATTGACTTAATCCCTGGTGCGAACCCTGTGGCTAAATCATCTTATCGTCTTGCACCGTCTGAAATGCAAGAACTAGCTAGTCAACTGCAAGAGTTGACCGATAAGGGTTTCATTCGCCCTAGTTCATCATCGTGGGGTGCACCTGTACTGTTTGTGAAGAAGAAGGATGGGCCGTTCCGTATGTGCATCGACTACCGAGAACTCAACAAGCTTACCACCTCGAATCGATGATCTCTTTGATCAACTTCAAAGAGAAACACAATTCTCAAAGATCGATCTACGTTCAGGGTATCATCAACTACGTGTACACGATGATGACATTCCAAAGACCGCTTTTCTTACTCGATATGGACACTACGAGTTCATGGTTATGGCTTTTGGTTTGACCAATGCACCTGCCGTGTTCATGGATCTCATGAATCGAGTATGTAAACCGTATTTGGATAAGTTCGTGATGGTGTTCATTGATGACATTCTTATTTATTCCAAGACGAAAATCGATCACGAGACACACTTGCAACAAGTTATTGGACTTTTGAACAAGGAGCAATTATACGCCAAGTTTTCCAAGTGTGAATTCTGGTTAGAAGAGGTTCAATTCTTAGGGCATGTGGTGAATAACCAAGGAATTCATGTCGATCCTGCTAAAATTGAAGCCGTGAAGAATGGTGTGTTCCCACAACCCCAACCGAGGTTCGTTCTTTTCTGGGCTTAGCGGGATATTACCGTAGGTTCATAGAAAATTTCCCGAAGATTGCTAAACCATTAACGGCGCTAACCCAAAAGAATCGACTCTTTGAATGGGGACCCAAGCAAGAGAGGCTTTCGAGACATTGAAACGCAAGCTGTGTAACGCCCCTATTCTCACACTTCTCGATGGGAACGATGACTTTACCGTGTATTACGATGCTTCTAATCAAGGTCTTGGTTGTGTTCTCATGCAATAAGGCAAAGTCATAGCATACGCATCGAGGCAATTGAAGGTTCATGAAGTGAATTACACAACCCACGATCTTGAACTTGGTGCGGTGGTGTTCACATTGAAGATTTGGCGACACTATCTTTATGGGATGCAATGCATAGTCTACACTGATCATAAGAGTCTCCAACACGTGTTCAATCAAAAGGATCTCAACATGAGGAAAGACGTTGGATTGAGTTGATTAGCGACTACGACTGCGACATTCGCTATCACCCTGGAAAGGCGAATGTTGTAGCCGACGCGCTAAGTAAAAGGTCCACAACAAGATTTTCTCGCTCCAAGAAATCGGATATCGAAGGCAATGGTTTGATACTCTAGGAGAATTTGATACTGAGATTCATGTGGATGTCAACGAGGCTACTATCATGCTTCAAAACATAAGGATCGATAGTGACCTCGAGTTATGCATTCACGAGGCTCAACAAGCGACACTAACCGACGAAGGGAAAGATGAAGATTTGATGCCTAACGTTCGGTCACAACTGGAGACAAAACCGAATGGCATGTGGTACTTCTTGAATTGACTTTGGATCCCAAATCGTGATAACCTTCGACACTTCATTATGAACGAAGCTCATCAAACCCGATATTACATTCACCCTGGCTCCGATAAGATGTACATGGACCTGTGTGGTCAATATTGGTGGCCTGGAATGAAGAAAGATATCATGTCTTATGTTTTCAAGTGTCTCACGTGTACAAGAGGCAAAGCCGAGCATCAACGACCAAGTGGGTTACTTGAGCAACCTGAAATCCCTATGTGGAAATGGGAACATATATCCATGGATTTCATAACCAAGTTACCTCGTACTCCTCGTGGTCATGATAGCATATGGGTGATTGTTGACCGTTTGACCAAGACGGCACATTTCATACCTATACGAGACACATACAAAGTTTCAAGACTAGCTCGCATCTATATTGACGAAATTGTGAGTCGTCATGGTGTGCCTTTACACATCATATCCGACCGAGACGCTCGTTTCACTTCTCACTTTTGGTCGTCTATGTAATAACTCTTGGGTACTCAATTGGATTTAAGTACGGATTACCATCCTCAAACCGATGGTAAAACCGAACGAACAATCCAAACCCTCGAGGATTTGCTACGTCTATGTGTCCTTGACTTTGGTGGTGATTGGGATACGCATTTACCGCTCGCGGAATTTTCGTATAACAATAGTTATCACTCAAGTATTAAGATGGCACCATTCGAGGCTTTGTATGGTCGTAAATGCCGATCACCGATCTGCTGGACCGACGTTGGTGAAAATTCATCACTACCCCTGAACTTATACAAGAAACGACCAATAAAGTCTCCACAATCTGCAAGAACCTTGAAGTGGCAAGAAGTCGACAAAAGAGTTATGCCGATAAGCGTCGTAAGTCGTTGGAGTTCCAAGTTGGTGATATGGTTCCTCTTAAGGTTTCACCGTGGAAAGGTGTTGTTCGTTTTGGAAAGAAGGGTAAATTAGCTCCAAGATTTATAGGACCTTTTAAAATCCTGAAAAGGGTTGGGAAAATGGCTTATAAACTGGAACTACCTTCTGACCTTAGTGGAGTTCATCCTGTGTTCCATGTCTCAAATTTGAGAAAGTGTTTGGCCGACGAGAGTCTGCATGTTCCAGTGGAAGACATTCAGATCGACGAGTCATTGCACTTTGTTGAGAAACCTGTTGAAATTATGGATCGCATCATGAACAAAACTAGAACCACAACTACTCCAATTGTCAAGGTACGTTGGGAGAATAAGTGTGGAGCTGAGTTCACTTGGGAGCGTGAGGATCACATGAAGGCAAAATACCCGCATTTGTTCACTTAGTTTATTCTAATTTCGGGACGAAACTCTTTTAAGTTGAGGAGACTGTAACATCTTGTATTTTTTTAAGTTAATTAAAAGTTAACTTTGTTAAATTCTTGTATGGTCTAATTGTGTCATTCATGAAACTTGTGGGTTGCTTATGTATATTACTTTAATTCGTCTTTTAATCCTTTAATTTGTAAGGTTATAATGATAATTATATAATAATAATAATAATAATAATAATAATAATAATAATAATAATAATAACATTAATAATAATGATAACTAATAATAATAACAATAATAATAATATTGTTACTAATAATTTGTAAGAATTATTAAAAATTAAACATGTATAAAACTTGGATTTTAAAGTCTACGGGGTTATAATGTAAATTTTAAAACTTAAAAGAAACTTTTTAACATAAAAATAACAAAATGTAAACAACAGGGACTAAATTGAAATCCCCAAAACCCCTTTTCCAATCCCCCCCGATTTTCCGGTTGTCGGTCCGGCCACCTCCGGCCAAACTCCGGCAAGGTGTAATCGTGTGTTTTAATGCACAAATCGATACCCAACCATTCCAAATCGAGCCTAGAACATGAATCGAACCTGTAACCGTCAAATAATTGGTTCGAAATGTGAGTTTATTAAGTACCCGATTGAAACCGATGTATAACATGTGAATTCACATGAAATTCGATGAATTGAACCGTTGAATCAATTGGAAACGTACATCTAATCACTATGAAACTAAATGTATGTTTTAAATCGAGATTAACAACCAATTAATCACAGATTATAACTGAAACAAACGAAGCAAAACGAAACCTGTTCGGGACTGAATCAACTAAATTGGCCCTATATAACAGAGGGGAATCATCAAATTCGATTCCTTTAAACCCTTGATACACTCAATTTCTAGAAAAATACAACGCAAACTCGAAATCAACCTTGTGTTCATCGCGAAAGAACCAAAGTTAAGTCGAAGTAAACCATATCAATTCGCACATAATCGGGTAAGATAATCACACCTACATACTCATACTAACTTGAGAAACAAAAGCCCCATGATTCAGATCATTAGCAACACTGACTTGAACTTCAATTTCGATTCGAATCAACCTAGGGTTCATTCGATTTGGGGCTGTTTTGAAACTGACGTTTTTAAGATTTGGGAACCAAATAAAACCGCGGCTAAGGCCTTGGTTTACTGGTTACTCACCCACCTTATCAACCTAGAGGTCCCGAGTTCGAACCCGGGCACCCTCTTATTATTTTTAAAAAGGCTTTTAGCCTTAATTTAATTATAGAAAAATGTTATTTAATATAAAAATGGGTTTTATAAACTTCAAATAATTTTTTAAAGGTCATTAAATAATTTTTGTAAATTTTCTAAGTTTAATTAAATAAATATCTTTGTAATAAAACAATTTAACAAAGATTGTTTTTGAATATCGTCTTAAAAGAAATGGATTTTAAATAATAGTTCATAAATTATTATTGGTTCAAATATCCCTTTTCAATTAATTTTGTTTATCTAGCAATACACTCTTAGTTATAAAAATTTATTTAAACTTTATATATAACCTTTTAAATTATTATAATTGCTTCTTTTCACAACTTTGAATAAAATATAAATATATATTTTCCTAAGAAAATATAATTGCTTTTCATTCGTTAGATATAGGTGTTTGACAAAACCCCAAATGCCAAGTCGAAACCCAAGTTCTCGTTTAACCATTACACCTATAACTAAACTTAAAAATCTTGTAAATATATATATTTTAGGTATATTGTGAAGGGCTACGTTGAATCGACGCTTGTTATTATTTCTTATTAATCATCCAATTTATACTTATTGATCAAGTGAGTATTTCTATACCCCTTTTTGCATATTTTTACACTTTGGGGTGAAACATGTTACCTTATAAACATTGCACTTGTAAACACGTTTGATGCTTGTAAACTTATGGCAATTCACTTGTGTGTTATGGTTAGTTGATCTTTATAGCTACCATGTAATGTCGAATATATGTACAATCATTAACTATTGCTAGCCTGGCGTTATCATAGATCTATGGGCCTGACAAGCCTGCTTGGTTAACCCAAGTACACTTAGCTAATCGTATACTTGTAAACGTTTGAGACTTGTAAAACTTTGTCAAGGTTTGATTGTGCATTCTGTCTTACATCTCTAGTTTACTTTGTTCTCTAACTTACAATATGAATTGCCATCTTTTATATATCTATGTATTGCAAATTATAGAAATCTCACCAGCATTTTTATTGACTCTTTATTTTTAACATGTTTCAGGAAATACTCAAGTTTGAACGCCACTTTTGAAGCTTACACATCTAGGAATGGACCTAGTTAAATAAATAAAATAAAATGACTTGTTACATCTTATGTTATACTTTTTACTTTCTTTGAGACTTATGATTGTAATGGTACAATTGGAACTTATGATTAATACATATTTGGGTTATTAATAGCGTTATGTGGCTATGAACGATCTTAAACCTCACACCTCGACGTTTCCGCCGTCAAGGTTGGGGTGTGACAACATATATATCTAATAATGTGATTTTCTTGTATATCTTATGTACGTAACTGTTAAGTTACATATATGTAACACTACTTGATTTAGTTTTTTATAGTAAATAGGATGGATGAGAAAGAAGAGATGATTAGGAGCGAGGAGAGATAAGAGTGGACTAGGAGAGATGAAAGATACAAGATCTTAAAAGAAATAGATTTTAAATAATAGTTCATAAATTATTATTGGTTCAAATATCCCTTTTCAATTAATTTTGTTTATCTAGCAATAAACTTTTAGTTATAAAATTTTATTTAAACTTTATATATAACATTGTAAATTATTATAATTGCTTCTTTTCACAACTTTGAATAAAATATAAATATATATTTTCTAAGAAATATAATTGCTTTCCATTCGTTAGATATAAGTGTTTGACAAAACCCCAAATGCCAAGTCGAAACCCTAGTTCTCGTTTAACCATTACACCTATAATTAAACTTAAAAATCTTGTAAATATATATATATTTTAGGTACATTGTGAAGGGCTACGTTGAATCGACGCTTGTTATTATTTCTTATTAATCATCCAATTATACTTATTGATCAAGTGAGTATTTCTATACTCCTTTTTGCATATTTTTACACTTTGGGGTGAAACATGTTACCTTATAAACATTGCACTTGTAAACACGTTTGATGCTTGTAAACTTATGGCAATTCACTTGTATGTTATGGTTAGTTGATCTTTGTAGCTACCATGTAATGCCGAATATATATGCAATCATTAACTATTGCTAGCCTGGCGACATCATAGATCTATGGGCCTGACAAGCCTGCTTGGTTAACCCAAGTACACTTAGCTAATCGTATATACTTGTAAACGTTTGAGACTTGTAAAACTTTGTCAAGGTTTGATTGTGCATTCTGTCTTACATCCCTAGTTTACTTTGTTCTCTAACTTACAACATGAATTGCCATCTTTTTATATCTATGTATTGCAAATTATAGAAATCTCACCAACATTTTGTTGACTCTTTATTTTTAACATGTTTCAGGAAATACTCAAGTTTGAATGCCACTTTTGAAGCTTACACATCTAGGAATGGACCTAGTTAAATAAATGAAATAAAATGACTTGTTACATCTTATGTTATGCTTTTTACTTTCTTTGAGACTTATGATTGTAATGATACAATTGGAACTTATGATTAATACATATTGGGTTATTAATAGCGTTATGTGGCTATGAACGATCTTAAACCTCACACCTCGACATTTCCGCCGTCAAGGTTGGGGTGTGACAACATATATATCTAATAATGTGATTTTCTTGTATATCTTATGTACGTAACTGTTAAGTTACATATATGTACACTACTTGATTTAGTTTTTTATAGTAAATAGGATGGATGAGAAAGAAGAGATGATTAGGAGCGAGGAGAGATAAGAGTGGACTGGGAGAGATGAAAGATAGACATCTGATAAACTATATTACGCATTTGCATCCATTATATAGCAAAACTACATATGGCATACATAATTTTGTTGTTTACGTATACAAAACATACGTATACATACCCAGCCATGTTATATTTTTTGGTAACTAAAACCACCAAATAAAATACACCTTATATACTTACATATATGTACCAGACCTTCGTTAGTATATAAGCAAACCATAATCGCACTATTAAACAAACAAAGATTTACCCATATACTTTTATATACAGATCATACGTATACGTACCAACTATCCATTTGTACGTAAGCTTAACTTTCAAAACCTTTTAAAACATTTAGATGAAAATTGTAATTCATAAGTAAGTAAAATTAACAATGATCACACATTCAAACACTATTAAAACACTTACATATACGTATGACCTTTATAACAACTCCACAACATATTTCTAACTAAAATTACAACATACTCTATGTTGTTTTGACTAAAAAAATTAAGTACTTTATATGATATCAATTCAAACATATACATACATATTAACTTAACTAGATAAATATAAACCATATTATTCATCATACATTAATTTGTTGTGTACATATATGTATGCATATGCCTATATGAATATGATGGACAAGGCGATTGCTATTGTTACATATAAATAACATTGTTGTTACATATGTATCATTACTCCTACATAAACATAACACTACTCTTACATAAAAATAACATTGCTCTTATATATACGTAACACTGCTACATGTAAGTAAGTAGGCTAGTGTTTGATTTTATTAAAACAATTAATGTGATTTAAATTAAAAGCCAATTAACACTGCTACATATTGTTTATTATGTTTCATACAATAAAACAACTAATATGATTTTATGTATTATTTTGTTAGAAAAATTATTATTAAAATAAATTAGGAGAGATAATGAAATATTTTAAGAAACTAATCAATGATTATGGGAGTTTAAAAAACTTTAAAAAATTGGTTTACCCATTATACCCCTAACCTCATTAATTATGACTTCGAACTTAAATATATTTACCAAATTACCATTACTTAATCTCACCATTGATGAAACAAATCAAGGGTGGAAAAATAGTTTTTTTGGTTTTTAATTATAATATAGTTTTTATTAGAACCCTCTCATATATATATATATATATACGTATATATATGTATATATATATATATACGTATATATATATGTATATATACATATATATATATATGTATATACATATATGTATGTATATATATAATCAAATATAGATTATCTCAAAAACCAACATTGCAAATCAATTTAATAGATAATTATTCAATTAATTATTTCAATCAAGATATTAAATAGTTAATTATTAAATTAGTTATTTATCTATTTTCTTTTTATCTTTCCGTTTAACACTTAAACTTTATTTAATCACTTACTATAGGCTAACTTAGGCTACCTTGATTATTATTTAGCATTTTTATAATAGTTTTATATATAATAACAATTATTTATAATTTTATATTATATATTTAAGGGAATAAATTAAAATTATATAAATGAAAAGACTTGTTTTTGACTCGCGATCCGTCTCGAGCTCCATATGTAAATCTCTGACTCGAACTCGTTTATTATATGAGCCATAACATGAGCTTGCTAAGCTTTTGACAAGCTAATACCGAGCAGCTCACAAGCCGTTTTGACTCTTTTACGATCATAATTAATGTTAAATGTTAATGATAGTTGAGGAATAAAACATGTTAATAGACCAATTATCATATAAATTTTTAGTTTGTTTTTTTATATGTTTATCATGTGACCCGACCCAACCTGAAACGTGACAAAAAGGAAATTTATTTAGCGGTATACAACCAACCCTTATAAATTCCAACCCCGTGGAACCCATCTGACTTGAGCCTATATCGATCCTTCTTTCTAATCAATCAACTTTAACCCAGACCTATTTTGACCAAAGATCAAACCTTAATATATCAAGTTTGAGTCTTTACTTGAAAAAACTCACTATTTAGATTGATTATTTATTAATGAGAAAGTAAAATCATAAGATATTTTCTTTTCATTGGTTAATTTTCAACTAGCCGTGAGTTCTTGGTTTCAGGTCTAGGGTGATTCACAAGTGAAGAAGACAATAAGTTTAAACTAAATATCCCAAAATACATACCGGTTATATTATCTGCGTAGCATGCATGACGTATACTAAGGTATCATAATAGTTAATGTTCCATCGTTTTTCATATTCAGTTCACCTGGTCTTTATTGCACTCCGAACTCTTTGAAGAACTCGCACAAACTCATAAAACAATGAGAAGTCCAAACCCGCAAAGCTCTCTGTTTCTGCAGCAGCCATAGTAACGCTTCTAGGAGAGTAGGTATATGGATTTTGACATATGATGAAATCAAAAACACCAAACTTGTTCATCAGACTCTCAAGCTTACTACTCGATAACTTTTGAATGGTAGCAATCTGAACCAACTCCCCTGTCTGGTCTGACTTATCCCACCACTGCTTCAAAATTTTACGCTTCATTTCTGATGGTTCAATTGAAACAACCACCTTTAATCGAATCCCAAGCCTGTTCAAAGTGATTTCCGCCCCTCCCACTCCACTGTAGATTGAAAGCACAGATAATCCTTCAGGAAACATAGACTTTAAAACAGATAAGTGGTATCCTAAAGTGTCTGTTTGGAAAGAGTGTTTGAGAGATTGCAGCCTTTCTCCCAGGCTCAGCCCGTCTGTCTCAGTGTGATGCAATGGGTACCCAAGAATCCTTTCCACTGACTCGGGTTCCATCGGTGCTAGACGGTTACGAGCCACCCACATAAGATTCAAGGTCTTGCATTGGTGAAGGAGGTCCTTTTGTTGTTCAACAGAAAGTAGCCCCCTTGAGTTTATTAACATATTTGTGAGCCTTTCACAGAGTTGGGAAATTCCAATAGTTTCAGAACTAATGCAACTCAACTGTTTTCTTGTATCCCATGATGGCCAATGCTTCTTTGTATGTGGTACCACGTCTTCTATGGTCATGGGTGGTTTTGGCCGGATATGAAAACGGTTTTCAGTTGGGAGATTATGTATGTAGCCTTCCTTCCTACTCAAGGCTGAGAAAAGCTGAGTGTTGACGAATTCAGGCTCGATTGCATACAAGAACTGAGAGATTTTGACCCATGAATCATGAGATAAATTCATAACATTTCCATAAAAGAATAATGGAGCTTTGGCTACCATTTGGTCCACACTGCTACAGGAAGCAGGCTGGATGAGTTTAGGCACTCCCATTGCCGCCATACGCCTAGCCTTATACTTGAGCTGTCTCTGTAAAACCTTGGAGCTAACTGGAGGTTTTAATACAGTGTGCGCTGGTTCAGGATAACTATTCAAATCCTCAAACTCTGGTTTTGGTCTTTGTAACCTAATTGGTGCATCTGCTGCTTCATCTTCTTTTGGTTGTTTCCCTTTAAAGCTACCAACTATGTCCAAGGCCTTAATCTGAGAAGCTGCAGCTTGACTATTTTCTTCAGTTCTTAATGCTAATTTACTATAAAAACTGGCATCTAACACTTTTTTTGCCCCCATAGCTGTAGACTTGAATTTGTTTCCAACCATCCATGAATTGCCTCCAAAAGATGAAAATGAATCCTGTGAAGTCAAGATACTTCATCAGAACCATTAATTAACAAACAAAACAGAAAAGGTAAAAAGAAAACCTCTTCTGTCTTAACACAAGAGCCAGCCATCCTATCACAAACAATGAAGTCAGCTAACTCTGATATGGAAACTTCCGAACCTGTACAAGATTAACCAAATTGCAATAGCATTTTAAAAAAAAGGATTAATATTCCACCTGTTGCTTAATTTTAATGTGGAACTTGAGAAAAATATGAAGACATACTCACCATACTTCTCAATGGCTGCAGAAATTTCCTGTTCAGAGAAGCCTATTTCAAGCAATCTAAGTGTCTTGTCCATGGTCCCAAACAAGGTCTCGGTGTTCGCATCCTGAGCAAATAATATGACTTGTAATGGATATTTATTAATATTCCAGTTAAACATGCAAGAACTGTGTCCCACAAGCAAGTGAAATATGCTGTATTTATAACATCAAGTTGAATAATGCATAATTTTAACAATTTTTATAGGCGGTAATTAATTTTTTAACCATCAGAAAAATAGGTATTTTTTGTTAAATAAACATGTAACTTCGTTTTTGAAACAACAAAAAGTGATTGGTTTTGATTACCACCTGCAAGTTAGCAAACTAAGCTCTCTTACAAGTTACAACAAGAGAAATATGAAAATGTTGAGATTAGACCAACAACATCAATAAGTAATTGGCAAAAATGTATAAAAATCAATATGAAACTTTTGACTCTCCAAAATCAAATCGGCTTGTTTTGGGAAAATGACAGTAGAAGCTAGGCATGACCCGGTAGATATCCACCCAACATGATCCACCATTAGTTTTAGAGCTAAAAAAATTTTAGCTTTCAAATAATTGAATGGTAAAAGAATCATTATATAATGCAAGATTGCAAGTTCCTTTAGTAGACGGTTTAGTTCCTTTCCTACTAAAACATTTTTTTTATTTTTAAACACTTTCTGATATCTATGTTTATCACAAGTTAGCATTGCATTGCATTGTATTTGTATACGAAGCGACTATGTTTCGATCTCATTTTAAAATTTGGTAGTTTCTTTGATAAAAAGTTTCCTTGAATCCAATGGATATTCATTTACCTGTTCCATATGGATGGAATATGGATGATTTATGATTAAAAAAATGGATATAGATATGGCTCCATGCGATCCATATCCGGTCTTTTGTCATCCCTAAATGTTATTACTACAAGAAAATAAAGCAATTTATTGTTCTTAACAGAGTGAATAATGAAATCATAACTTTGGCCACATGCAATGGAAATGACAAACAGTATTAATGCTCTAGCTCCCCCAGAAAGAGTAAATTTTACTCTACAACAAGAATAAACTAAGTTGCAGTTCAAATACCAAGAAGCAGTGCTTCCATGAACACGAGGCCGAAAAAAAGATGAAATTGAGAAATTTATTGGTAAGTAGGAGTAAAAAAAACCTCATTCTTCGTTTCAAGGCTCTTATTTGAATCATCTGTGGCAGCCATCTGTGCAGCAAATATGAAATCTACAAGTTCGTTAACGGGAGCATCTTCTCCTGGTTCGAGTCAAGAGAAGTTAGCATCTACATAACAAAGCTGTATGCCATCTGAAATTTTTTAGCTATATAAGTAGAAAAAGCACCCAAAGGTTCTCATATTTAAACCACCCCTACTAGTTTCAGTTACAAAGCTTATGTTGTTTAGACATTGTACACATAGAGGTAAAAGAATTAAATGGTAGATATGTTTTGTATGCATTAAGATAATATTAATTACAATACCAAGTTTGTTTATAGCGAACTCAATTTCCTCCATAGTGAAGTTCATCATTAGTAAGGATGCCTTTTTGTCATCCATAACATCACGACACTCATCAAGGTCCTGCATAGATTGAAGAAAATAACACATGTATCATCAAGTGTCCAAAGCAACACAAAAAACGGAATTGCAAATAACCTTCTTGGAAAATGCAACCTCACTGTTGGTGCCTAAAGTAGACAGCCAAAGGTATTAGATAAGAGTTATTTTCACATACTTGATATCACAGCTTTACAAGCAAATGATATGGGTGACAATTCTATTGAATGTAAACTGCCCATTTGTAATGCTTGACTAAGGACGCTCCCTTTTAGTCATAAAGGACACTCCCTTCTATTTCTTGGACTTAATTACCTCTTTCATAGGAATAGTTACAGGGCTAGTGCACTGATTGCTTATATCCTTCTCATCTTCGAATAAGCCATCTAGAGAATCAGATGATTCAGATTTTGATATAAGAAGAGCCTGTTAAATGCACATAAAAAATGTCACTTATAATCATCTGAAGCTAAAAAAGGCAACTGAAACATAATCTATAAGAGATTTCTTGGTATTAGTTCATAACCACATCCATAACCATAACCAAACCCAGTAAATCTCAATCATTGCAAAACTATTTAGTATTGACAGATCATGAGTAAGGTGAGATGTAGGCAAGCCTTTACCTCTATCCCAATGGATAGAGAGGTTGCTTTTAGAGACACCGGGCTCTAGAGCACACAATAGGCTAAAGTACCCAACAAGAAAAGAACTCAATGATTAATCAACGTATAACAAACCACAAGACACACCATGAGCAATTATCTATAATGATCAATAAGGAGCACATAATGGCAAGAAGCAATCAAGTAGAACACACTGAGCAATCCCTATACACTGAAAGACACGATACATACAAAGAGCAATAACAATCAATGGTTTATCAATGGTTAGTTAACAAATAAATATACTGTAGACCACAAGAGCCACACAATGAGCAATAGTATTCAAGTTGTTTAATAGAAACTTGCACCATCAATTAATTGTGCCATGGTTGGCCTACTAGTTTCATAGAAGATATGTTAACAATGTCTTATATGATAAGATAGAAACTCCAAGAGTTAATTTCCTTCCTTCATAACTTGTCTAAGGGGCTGTTTGGCAACCTTGTGCTGAGCCACTAAAAGGCCTGACTAAATAAGAGGTAGAGGTAGCCTCTTAACACACTACCTCTGACCGATTAAAAGATAGCCTTTTATTAGAATCATTAAAAGGTTACCAAACAGCTCCTAAAATGTATTCTAAAAACGCCACAAAAGCACCCTCCAACTACAAAAAAGGATGAAGGCTAGCTTTTAAACAAACACAGAAACCATAAACAGAAGGAGGACAATATTATATAACTGTAGAGCAATAAATCACTTTAACTGAGAACTCTTACAAGAATCATCGTGCAAAAGAAAACTGTAAGATCGGGTGGTAGTAATTACCTTCCTTTTTTCACTACCTTGAGCTGAATCTTTGTCTTTGTCTTTGTCCAGGAAAGATCCTTTCCCATTAGCAGGCTGCAGCGATCTGACTTTTGATGTTTGAAGGGTCTGTTATGTTAAGATAATATCATTAGAAACCCTCCTCGTCTTGAACTCTCAAAAGATATAAAAGACTACTTAACCAAAATATATCATGCTGCCTAACTCAAATGAGATGACTAACACAAGGGTGGGGTGGGGGTTAAGACTACAGATGACATGTGGAAAGGAAATGCAGCTCACAGTAAGCAAACTGCTACTTCATATTCCCTACCACCAACAGTATCACTTATAATTGGCTGAGAAAGTTCATTAACACAGGTGTGTGATTATTAGTCATCTGTTCAATTATAAAAATAGAAGGAACGTATGGAAAACGTTTTATACTTTGTACTGAGCTGGTAAATGTGTGATCTTAACTTGCAAATTTGCAGAAAATGGAACATACAACTTTCACCGGATGCCGTAATATGAAAATAGTGGTAGAATTCTAGATATCAAAGAAGCATTTTCTTTAACCATGAATGTAGATAAAAGCTTATTAACAATCTGTGATATATTTTAGCTAAAGTAAAAGACACCAGAAAAGAATACTTATAAACATTGTTGGATCGTATATTGCAAACACTTACAGAATATGCAAAGAGAGTCTCCAATAACAAATCCATATTGTCTTCGCCTACATTACAAAAGTAAAATAATTAATGTCAAATAAATATTGAACACGAGGAACCTTGATGCCCCTAATCACAAGATCTGAAAACATTAGAAACCATAAGGAACTTTTTAACAAAAGTAGATACCATCAAATCAACCAAAAGCTTTACCATATCTCCCTATGGAAACCAAGTTTGTTCATAACATACCATTTTGTCTGATAGCCTTATCAACAAGATCTGGCATAAATCCCATTCCTAGGAGGCATGATCTTATATTGCTTCCAGATGAGCTCGCACCATTATTCTGCAAAAAGAGTGCCTTGCTTATGGGTGGGGCGATGAAGGCACATAAGGTATGTATGATTGCACACTTGCAAGAACTTGTTAATATAGAATATTTAGCAATGTAATCACTATACCTGTGAAAATTTGCATGCTATATGCTATTCACGTCTATATTTTGAATTATTTATTATTATATTTTTCTTTTCGATTGAAAACAAGTTATTACTTATGAGCAGTTGAGCACCAGACAAAAAATTAAGTAATTGATCAAACTAGAGACTGTCTAAAGAAATCTATACTGAAGCAAAATGGAGAGATTTTGGATCAGGTGCTTTTATGGACGAATTGAGTTGGTGGGTCAGAATTTCATGTAGCCAAATAGTAATACACCAAATTCTAAAATCCAATTGGATAACTGAGCTCTGATAACAATTAACAAAGAACGGATGAGATATACAGACTTCCAAAATTGTTTATTCCAAGTAGAAATTCAAGAATGTGCAACTCACAAATAGGATTCCAAACTAAACCCAATCAGGATTCAGTTATTGATCAACACACAAACATGAACATAACTGCAAGAAATAAAAACACAAAGATAAAAACCTAAGATTTACGTGGTTTAGTCGATGTGACCTGCATCACAGGTTGCAACCATGATATTATTCTATTATTTTTTGCCACACTCGTGAAGAATTACAATTACAAGGGATATGAATATATAGAGATAGATCTAGGGTTACAAATCTTAGTGAACTGAAAAACTAATAAGGGGTCATAAATAAATAACACGGGCCAAGTCTTCGATTTAATTGATCTGCCACCGATAGGCTTCTAATTAATGGGTTAAAAATCTTAGTGAACAAGAAAACTAATTACGGGCCATAATTAAATAAAACGGGCCAAGCTTGGTTCAAAAAAGCGCGAGGCGCTCCAAAGCGTTTAGGCCCCAAAATTCGAGGCGCCACGCCTCAAGTGCGAGGCGAGGGCTTCACGTATGCGAGGCGCTAAAACTAAAAATAATAATAAATAATTATATTATGCATGACACATTTCACTTCATAATCATAAACACAAAACATACTTATAATTTAAAGTTTAGAACATAATTAAACATCTTTAAAAAGATAAATAATTGTCTCAAATCATTCATTCAACAACCAACAACTTTAAAAACATAAATAAGTGTTTGAAAATTGAAATCAATCATTCATCAACAACCCAAGCCTCATCTCCCTCAAGATCAACAGCACTTAATCCGATATCTTCTTCAATTTCATCTTTCATCATATAACTGTTTCCCTTTTTCCTTTCTTGATGGACTGGCCCCTTCATCGTTTCCTCTAACTCTTGACGCTCTTGTCGCATAAAAAGGCTCATGTACCCCTCTAGCTCTACCTACTTGACCATATGTCAAATCCTCACCAACAAATACCAAATCATCATCATCATCACTTTCATCGTCCATTCTTCCCATCAACCATTCATTGCAGTCATCAATCTCATTTAACATGATTGGATCATTGGTGGTTCCCTCAATTTTATACTGCCGTTCCAAAGCACGATTAAATTTCACGTACACCATGTCATTCAATCTATTTTGTGCCAATCTGTTTCTTTTTTTTGTGTGAATGTGTTGAAAAACTCCCCAATTTCTTTCACAACCACTAGCACTACAAGTGAGGCTAAGAACTCGTACAGCAAAATCTTGCAATTCAGGAGTCGAAGCTCCATATGATTGCCACCACTCCGCTAAAATAACAAAATTAAATAGTGAATAACTGAATATATACTCCTAAATTATTAATTAAATATAACAAGTAACTATAACAAGGTAGAAACGGATATGGAGGTAAAAATAAATAAATTACCGGGAGATTTTTTCTTCCTTAGTCTAATTGCCCCTAAATAACCGAAAACCCCATCGGCGTTTTGATATGTAGTAAGTTGATCATTAATCAAGTCAATGACTTCTTCATTTGGAGACAACTTAGTACTACCCACATCCTTTCTAGTTTGACTAAAAAACATATCCACAGGACCTTTTACTCTAGGCTTTTTAGGTAGAGATGCGGAAGCCTTACTGCTACCGGTGGCGGTGGGTGCCATTTCATCACACTCTTCAACATCATCATCATCATCATCAAGATCATATATATTACCTCGCATCCTTGAGTTCATAATATTTTCCACCTTTGCTTTTTCTTTTTTTTTTTTGCATAAGTCAAGTACCTCCTCCCGTACATGCACCGGGCACTTTGGACAATCAACAATATTCTTAAAACCTCCCACAAGATGTTTTAGTCGAAAAACCCCTCCTGTGCACATTTTCCCGCAAAAATTACAAGAAATATTTGACCTATTTTTAGGATCTTGAGTTCCATATTTTCTAGACGGGTCACTTGAATTTATTCCAAAGCTATTAGACTTGCTTGAACCTGAATCCATTATGCTTTCTAAACAAAAATAAAAGACTAAAGAGTGACCTAACAAGTAACAACGAATATTTAGTATAAAATAGTCAACAGAAGGTTTAATCTTCATACAATTAGTCAAACAGAAGGCTTTCCCTCACAAGACAAGTCAGGAACGAAGGCTGCTTGTCGAGCTGTCAACTTGTCAAGCTGAATTGGAGCTGTCGACTTGTCAACAGAATGTTTTGCTCAGTGCTCGCTGCGCTGCAATTGGAGCTGTCGACTTGTCGAGCTGAATGTCAAATTGCCAATGGCTGCTGGAGAGACCGAAGGGCTGCAATTGGAGTAAGAACCGAAGGGCTGGAGTAAGAACCGAAGGGCTGCAATTGCTGGTGATGTGTGTGAATGGCGATGGGGCTAAGAACGATGATGAGTTAGGGTTTTAATCTAATTTTGTCGAATTTTGTTGAAGTAAAGAGATGGGCTAGAAATTGATATAAAAAAAGCCCAATATACACTTAACCAGGCATGTTTTAGACCCAACATACATGAAGCACCGCTTCAAGGCGCCTCACGCCTTCCTCCTGAAGCGCCGCTTCAGGGCGCTTCTTGTATAACCGGCGCCTCGGTGAAAAGAAGCACTATCTCAAACGCCTCTAGCGCCTCGCGCTTTAATCGGCGCCTCAGAGCGCTTTTTTAAACACAGGGGCCAAGTCTTCAATTTAATTAATGGGCCATATGAATATTTAGATTCTGTAATGCTTCACTGTTATGGGTAGAATGAAACAAAGCTCCAAAATCCATGACCCAAAAATCCATGTTGCTTTCCACACTGAATATTAAAGCATCATCTGAGTGGTTTGTTGTAGTGTTAACTTCTTTTGATCGTTCGAACAAGTGACCACTTCAATTCACTTTTGCCTTTTCTTCCAAGCGCTTCAACATGGCGCCTAGGCGAGGGATGGAGGCGCTCACTTATGACAAAACCACCTAAACATCATCCTCAAATTTAATCCTGACAAAATCGAGTTCAAGTGATTGATATGCATTGAAAGTGAACTTCTTTCTTTCATCTTTGTATTAACCAACTTTAGAATCAAAAAACCTTCATTTGATGTCGAAGGCTTCTAGTACATATTAGATAATGCATCCACGATACCCTTCGCTGTAGTTTCCTTCAGAATGTAGAAAGCAACACCCTTAGTCAGCGCCAACCTAATAACTACCTAGTGCTTTTTTCCAAAGTTTCCCTCAAGGAACCAAGTTGCTCTTTTTATAAAAACAAATTAGAACAGGCAGTCAAGAAGGCTTGTTGATCTATTTTCTCTTCTGTTTGTTATCAAAGCAAGCAAGGAACCAAGTTTCTCCTTTTATTTTTTTCCTTTATTTGATGAAAACAAACAACCAAGTAAGCAAGTTATTCCTTTACTTTTTCTTTTTCTTGATCGGCGCAAAACAGAAACAAAAATAATTTTTCTTCTTTTGTTTGATTGATGTGCCAAGGAAACCATGCGTGCGCACACCACAAAAGGTCTTCTCCTACTTCCTTTGATTCGACAGGGGTGGTGAATATGAAATTGGCAATTGATTGAGAACGACAGCGGGACTGCCGACAACTAACCCTCGACCGCAACCCTATCGCGTTGTGTTTCTTCAATGTGTAACGAGCCTAAGCTCTGATACCAATTTGTAGGGATTCAGTTATTGATCAACACACAACCACGAACATAATTGCGAGAGAAAATAAAAACACAAAGATGAACACGCAAGATTTAAGTGGTTCGGTCGATTGACCTACGTCCATGAGCTACAACCAATATATTCTTTTCTTTTTTTTCTGCCTCACTTGTGAGGAATTACATTTACAAAGGATATGAACATATAGAGATAGATCTAGGGTTACAAATCTTAATGAACAAGAAAACTAATAATGGACCATAACTAAATAAAACGAGTCAAGTCTTCAGTATTATTAATCTACCATCAAATAGCCTTCTAAACCGAGCCCAAATCAAGGCACACAAAACCTAACATTCTGCACCGCTAAGTGGACTTCTATTTATATTAACATTAGTAGTCACTAACTACAAACTATAAATGATTATTAACTACATAATGAATCAGCAAAAACTACCCTTCCAGCCCAGCTTGGACACAACTACTCAAGTCACTTATTAACAATCTTGATCATAATCTACACATAAAATTTAATATTTGCAATTAATGTGTCAATGTCGGAAGCAAAATATATGTATTTAAAGAAAATAAGTAAACGTTATAAGCATCCAAATATAAGACAGGCAATGTTTACAAGAGAAACAATAACCATAGCCTACAAAACAGACATACCCCAACATGGCTCATGAACATGTCTTCACATGCAAAACCGATACAATCTATGGTCTCAACTTTTGTAATGCTTCTAGGTACTGGTTTAACCTCGTCTTCACTATCTGATAGATTAGTTATTTCAAACTGCAGAAAACAATTAAACTTCCATTATAAAACAAAATTACTAGATGATGAGTAGTTTCTAGCTAATGATTTGGTATACCATCTTGGCATAACAAGAAGCAGGCAGGCTTAGAACATAGCTTCCAATATAATGACAAGTTACATAAACCAAGCCCTTCTAAAATATATCTGTAAAAGCAACAGCTGAATTAGCTGGAAATGGAACCATACGTATAGAGCTTAGAGAAAATCTGTACAGTCCAGATTTTAGAGCTATGTTAGTAAAGAGGATGGTGGAACTTGTAATTGTGCCTAATATACCTGAACGTGAAGCACAAAAGGCTTTCTAGTTCCGGGGAAACAGGTTATGTTTCAATGTCGTCACAAACAAATAAAAAGGTGAGCCATAAAAAGGTGAGCCATCTACCTTGACTTTGGGTCACATCTATGTGGACTCAATTTAGGTATTAAGAACACAACCAACAAAAAGGCAATTGTGTATATTGTAGGGTTTAGCTATGTCAAAAGGGACTTCAAAGAAGCCAAGCAAACTGTAAAGCCTAATGGTGAAACTCCTCCAATAATGGAAGTTGCATGCAAATACGAGTCTAGCAAACACATCCTACAGATTAAAAATAAAGAAATGCCCGAATCCCTCAGCTCAATCGCGTCACATGCAAGACTATAATATCAAAGTTGCATGTATAAAAAGGTACATTTGAACAGAAGCCCTGCTATTGAGGTACCAGGGACGAGAGAGAGAGATGTAAATCAGAGATTTTCGAGGGTTCAAATGAGGTTTGAGATGAGAGGGGTATAACCTGACCCGATCGATTCATATTGAAGTTGGAGGATCCAAGCGAACAGATGTGTCGATCCAGAAGAAGACGGAAGCGAATCAGCGATTAGGTCAAAAGTTCCAAGGGTCGATGCGATTAAGACTTAAGAGACTCTCCGTCCGGTAGGTATATCGTATCAGTCGGAGGGTGTTCGAGATTGTTTTATTTTACAGATTTTTTAATTTATTAACAAGTTAATAAATCAAAAAAAAGTATTTGATAATTTTAAAAGTATTTTCAAATTGATTTTTTTATATAGGGTAAAAATAAAATTATAAAAAGTAAGGAGTGTGTAAATATTGATTTTTAAAAACTATTTCTAGTCTGATTTTCTATTATATTTTTTTACTAACTCTTCTTATTTTTAAAATATGTATTTTTTAGTCATTTTATAACATTTTTGGATAGATTTGTGGATATATGATGTTATGACACTAATTTCAATGATAAAATTGACACATTTGTATGTATTTGTGTAGACCTTGGTCATTATACTTCTAGATTGAGTTTTCTATGATTTCTAGTTTAAGATGTGAGTTCTACATCTATTCCTTTACGTGTTTTTCAAAATTCTAGGGTAACAAATAGTAATATACTATATGTAGTGAAGTGTGATAACGTTTATATTTTTTATGGTTTTGTCGATATTTTATGAAAAAACCCTAAAATTTCATGATAAAGCATGCAACATGGTATAGTTCTTAGTTATAGTAGGTTATCATAGTACTCAACATTGTATACGATTTTGCTATAGCTTTAGTCTGATAGTCTAGTTCTCGATCCACTAGTATTCCCCACTTATTACATAGTTCTCGGCCTTTGTATGGCATTCGGTGATGTATAGTTCTCGTGGCTCATGGCAAGGTTATCAGTCAAGGCATATTTACTCGTCCTTGGACAGTACTCGATTCATAAAGGAGTACTCGATGTATTATAGGGAATTGGGCTGGGCTAGTATCGTTCTCAGTTAAAGTAGGGTACTCGACCCCCTATAGTCCTTATTATATGGTCAAGAACCCAGCATTGATAAATTAATTAAATAAGTAACCATGATAGCTAACATTAGAGTATGTTAAAATGCTAAAGCAATCATAGTTATACTAGTTGAATAGATAAAGATAACCACCATTAAAGAAATTAAAATACAGATAAATAGCTAAAGATGATTACAAGTAAAGATTGCTAAAGTTCATATCTGAAATGTAAAGAACTTTGAATGATAATTTAAAAGCATTTACCCCATTATAAATATGACTATGAAAACGTTAAAGAATGCTAAACGAGTCTTGCAAGCATAGAGGTTTTGACGTATATCAAGGCTCAACATAAGAGTCTTGCGTGATGGCAATTGATGGTAAAGTGTAGTGTATCACGCAAGGAATTTTATAATCACGCAAATACACTCCTTTTTATAGTTAAAGAAGTCTTGTATGAAGTTTAGACTCATGTTAAGTAAAGTTAAAGTAAAGACAAAGAATGACTAACGTACTTACAAAGATTGAGCACATTAAACTTTAAAGCAGTCTTACATAAATGAAAGCACATATATAAAGTATGATAAAATTTAAAGTATAGATACTTGCTAAAGTGTGAATAGAACATTAAAGTTAAAGCATATCTACATATGATAAATAAAGACCATTAAAGATGAAGATATCATAAGTATTTTATGTTTTCAAGCCTTAATATATTTATTTAGTCGGTTCATTTTTTAAGTTTAAATGTTTTAAGAGACTACATGCTTAAAAATGAATTGTTATTAAACGACCAATGGTTAAAACCGTATCTAAATTCAAGAGAAATTTAATATATGAAACCTCAAATAACAATGATGAAATGAGCTAAATCTTAAAATGTCAAAATTAGTATTTTATCTATATGTGTAATTCCAGCATATATGTATTATATAACAAGAATTTTTATCTGCCCGTTGCAGCGAGGCCGTACGGATGTTATATGATGTCATTGATGTTTTTGCTCGGTATCAATTGTATTTCTCAGGATACCAGTATGTTACAATTAATTGATATAACATACAATATGCAGGATCATTTGAAGGGTGTAAGTTACAACACAACAACACAAAGAGGAGATTAACTAGACTTTTATCAAACAGTAAACTGGATTAGCCAAGTTTCGATACTAAGAACACAAGTAATGCAAGAGACAGAACACAAAGAACACAAGTGTATGGTTTTAAAAAATGTAGTATATTGCTTTCTTTATGTTCTATTACAAGTGTTACAAAGCATATGTGAAAGATACAAGAACATGAGATACTTATCCTACATCCTACAGCCGGCTATACTTTGAAAGCCAGCTAGATACAATTGACTAGACACAAACAAAATCAATTGTAGAGTCAAAAGGCAGATTGCCTTTTGACTTGTGACTATGACATGCCATAGCTCGTATTCTTATCTATTACAAAAAGGATAAAGTACATAAAGTAGAAAGTTACAGACTCAAGACCTTAATGTACAATTACCAAAAGCGTGGACCTTTTCACTAACTCATGTAAGTTGGTGACTTGCAGAGATGCAGCGGAAATGTGTCCAGCTTTATGGAACAGTACATCAGATAAAGCACATACAAGTGAATTGCCATAAGTTTACAAGAATCAAATGTTTTACAAGTGCAACGATTATAAGTTAACATGTTTCACCCCAAAGCGTGAAAATATGAAAATAGAGTATAGAAATACTCACATGGAAAACTCACAATTATAGTGGTGGTTGTAGAGTATATAAGAAAACTTAAATGTCAAAAGTCAAAGGTGATGTCCTAAATGATAAAAAGAACAATAACTTGAGATTGGAATTTATTACAAGAAATTAGGACGTTTAAAGAATGCTAAAAACAAAAGGTAGATTGAAAAAGGATTATTGCATCAATTTTAAATTTTGGACAGAATGTTTGGTATGTGTTTGAACAGGTTTTATAAATAGAAAACAGTTTCATAAAATTATAAAAATTTATACTTGATTAGTTCAAAGTCTCCCGGACAACTTTCATTCAGAAACAGTTTTATAAAAAGATCTTTAAATAGGTCAAACAAGCAGCACAAGACAGAAGGTGCTGAAATGCGCACTTATCTTGTGAAGGCTATTGTTGAGTCGTCCGATTGAGTTTGAAGACTTATAAACTGTCGTTGAAAAGTTAATTCAAAGAACTTAACATTGGACTCTGAGTTTACTCAAATTTATTTTGTTATAATCAAGTTATGGTCGGTTAAATTAAGATTATATTCTGCCAGAATTTTATAAGGCACTTATGTGCACTTTTAAAATCATTAAAGCATGAAACGGGTTAGAACATTTTATTATGTCATATATAGTATATTAGTCTTCATTTGAGTTATAAAAATATTCTAAGACTTGACATAGCCATCATTTAGAACAATAATCTTGTGGAATAACCGAATGCGGCGGCATAGCCGTCCATATGCAACGGGATTCTTTGTTTATGTTAGTGTGTTGTTAGCTTGATAAAAATAAAAAATAAGTATATGATAATAAGACTTTATAAAAAATAGATAAAAGAATAATTACAATTTATTTCTTATAAAATCTTTATAACTTTTATAAGACTTGTAACTTTATAATTTTTAAAATTCATTTATAACTTTTATAAGTTTTAATAAGTCTTTTCCATTTACTTATTTATTGTAAAATGATAAATAAAGATTTTATTTTATGAAAATATTTATTTATACAATAATAAATTATTATTCTTTGTTTAAATGATAAAATAATAAAACATTTTCAATATTGCTTAAATTGCACATTTAACGCTTGGATTCATAAAAAAATAATAAAAATTTTAAATATTAAAATTTATATCATATGAAAATTTAAAATGAATTTGGGTTCGGATTATAATTTGAAAATTGCGGATATTACAACCTTTATTACCAACTTTTAAACTTTTGTCTTTTTCGTCACTTTTAACCCCTAGACTTTGGTTTTATTTCTTTCTCTTCTTTTTTTTTCACTTATTCTTTTTTCTTTGATTTAAAAAAATAACCGAGTGTTACATAAATACATAAAAAGAGACCTTTTTTACTAAGTTAAGCATAAGAGAAAAAAAGAACTCACAAAGAGTTAAACTCGAGGCACCAAGATAGATTTCTCAAAGGTTAGAGGTTAAAACCATTGCACAAAATCAAACTTGTGTTCAAGCTTTTGTTACACTGCTTATATATAATAGTTGATTTATTAAAAAAGTAATAAAAACTTCACCGACCTACCTTTTAAGAGTAAGTATAATGGTATTTTATTAAAAATTAATGGAGGTCATATGTGAAGTGAATAAAAGTTAAAGCATTTATTAAATACAAATTCATATGACTAGTGAAAAAGAAATTTAATATCATATATTCTTTAGTTGATGTCAACTATATATAGACACGTGAGAATTTGGGAGGTAAATTTGGTTTAGTTATAATGGATCTCAATGTGATATTAATAAAAGATATCAAAGGGCCAAGGCCCAAAACAATGTGAAGAAGAACAAAAGGGCGGTCGTCATCTCCTTAAAAAGGAAATCGAGACCTACAACATTTTTCGGGGAGGGGATGACGGCAACAATTTTGAAAGCTCTCTTACGTGATCAAGAACACATCCATAATTAAACATTGAAGAGCTCGTCATGAACAAGTTAGGCTAATCCACCCGTGATCTACTTCGGTGATGGTTTGTACACGTAGTTATTACTTTTAGTTTTGATCTAGATTTTGGATTGAAGCTGAGACCTATTAATTTTGTTCGATCTAGATGTTTAAACTTGCTTTTAATATCATATGGCTTTGGTTTCTTTATATGATTGTCAATTTGATTATTAGAATGAGGGTTTTGCATTATGGATTAGTGATTGTATGATAGAGTCTATTACTCCAATCTACACTATCACTTGAATCTTATCATGTATAAAGTCACCATTAATAACTTCTCCTAGTCAAGCTTAGATAATTATTACTTTGTCAAACTGGAATTCCAGTTAGTATTGATAATACTAAAACCAATTACTTCTTCAAGTTTAGTTAGTAATTAATTATTTAGGTTTAGTATATTTATCAAGCAAAGCATGTACACTAGCCACATATTGTGCTTCAATCCCAAACTTACTCTAGCTATCTAGACTAATTAGGTTTTTGAAAAAAGCTTTATATTGGTATTAGAACATATTGATTTAATAATTTAGATGCTTCCATGCCTAAAGTTAACTGAAAATAGATCAATAAAAATGTGTAAGGATTCCTGAAGTCTGATGCAACCCAAAACTGCCTAAGTGTTTCAGCAACATGCACTAAGTACTGAAGTGAAGAATGCTTCGGAAGAATTACACAAAGCATTAGAAAATACTCTAAGTAATTTCTTCCGAAGCCAAGACCATATCTTCCGAAGCCTAACATGAAGTCTTCCGAAGCTTGAAGAGACAAAGTCTTCCGAAGCTTCAACCTATGAAGACAGATTTCTTCCGAAGACTTTTAGTACACATGCTTTATCTGATGTACTGTTCCATAAAGCACCTTTTCCGCTGCGTCTCTGATAAGTCACCAACTTACAAGAGTTGGTGAAAAGGTCCATGCTTTTGGTAACTGTACATTGAGGTCTTGTGTCTGAGACTTTCTACTTTATGTACTTTATCCTTTTTGTAATGTATAAGGATGTGAGCTATGGCATGTCATAGTCACAAGGTCAAAAGGCAGATATGCCTTTTGATCCTACAATTGATTTTGTTAGTGTCTAGTCAATTGTATCCAGCTGGCTTTCATAGTATAGCCGGCTGTAGGTTGTAGTATAAGTATTCCAAGTTCTTGTATCTTTCATATGCTTTGTAACACTTGTAAAAGAACTTGAGAAAGCAATATACTGCTACCTTGAAAACTATACTCTCTTGTTCTGTCTCTTGCTTTACTTGTGTTCTCTGCATCACCTTGGTTACCTAGTTCACTGTTTGATTAAGATTTAGTTAATCTCCTCATTGTGTTGTTGTGTTGTAATTGTGTTCAAGCCCTTGAACGATCCTGCAATTGGTATCAGAGCTTCAGGCTCGTGATATAAGATCTAACCATCTTAAGATCCCTCACACACACAAAAACTAAACTTTTCTCAAATGGCTTCCATCTCAAAGACTGATATGGAGACTGGAACCATGAACAAATCCCCATTGATCACTCTTGATGACTTCGACACCTGGTGCATGAGGATGGAAGGCTTCATCAGGTCTCTTGACTCAAGAATGTGGGAATCTGTTGAATATGGACCTTTCATACCTAGCACCCCCTCTGCTACCGGTGCTGGTATGATTCCTAAAGATGTGGCCAACTACTCAGATGAAGATAGGAAAAGTAGAGATTGACAGGAAGGCCATGACTGCTCTTCAGACTGCTATTCCAAACTCTGTGTACAGAGGTTTTAAGAAGTGCAAAACAGCTAAACAGCTGTGGGATGCACTGAAGCTGATGTATGAAGGCTCCTCTGAAGCCAAGGAGAACAAGAAAGATCTTCTGAAGCAGCAGTTTGAAAATTTCACTTTAAACAGGTGAAACCATGACCCAACAATACTTCAGGTATGTTGAGATTGTGGATACCCTTGTGGATGGAGGAGTTCCTCTTGAGAACAGAGACATTGTAAGGAAGTCATGTCCTCACTTCCTAGGCAATGGACACACTATTGTGTGGTAATCAAGAGGACTGAGAACCTTAAAACTCTTACTCTGACAGAGTTATATGGGATTCTCAGTGGATACCAGATGGAATGAACTTACAAGGTTCATCTGGCAACTCTAACAATCAAATGGGTTCAGCCCTTCATGTGGTTGAAAGGGACAGCATAGAACCCCAACATCATCTCCTATGCTACCCTGACAACTCACAAAAGGGTCCTTTCATCACCTTCCCGGAGACACCAAGGGAGAACTTTACTCAAGGAAGTCCATTCCAAGAGACAAGTTCTTCGCAAGCCTTTGTGTCTGCAGATGAAAGCTGTGGAAATTATCTCTTCACTCTTGAAGATCTAGACTGTATCCATCCAGATGACCTGGAATACATGGAGATAGTTCAGCAGATGGCTCTTCTCACTCACAGAGCCAAGAAGTTCTACAAGAGGACAGGAAGAAAATTTCCAAGCAATGCTACCAGTGGAAAGTTTGGCCTGGATAAAAGCAAAGTTAAGTGTTACAATTGTAACCTTATGGGTCACTTCGCCAGGGAGTGTAAGGCACCCAGAGCAAATGGGGGTCAAACACAACTCAGACCAAACTTCACCAACAATACCCCTCAGGCTGAGAACAAAGCAACATGCTGCGGTTGCTGTTGAAGAGGTGGATTTGACTGGAGTTTTCAGGTGGAGGATGCTTCTCCAAACCAAGCATTGATGGCTGATCATGATGAAGCCAAGGTATTAGAACATCTTTGCTCCCCTGAATGCATTGCTAAAGTAAATAGATACAGGTCCTACAACCTAGAGATGAGATCTGATCTTGAGTCATTAAACATATTAAAATCTGACTTTAGAAAGTCTGAAAATGATTACAAGTTAAAGATAGAAGACTTGGAGAAAACTATTTCAGTACTAAAACATGAACATACAGATTTTAGAACTCAGATCCAAGATCTCATCACTAAGTTGACTAAGTGCCAGGCTGAGCTTGTGATCAGCAAAGCCCTGGCAGAGAAAAGTGTTCTTGAAGAAGAGACCTTCAAGAACATGATATCCTCATCCCTACACAATAAGGTTTGTTATCAAAATAGACAGGGACTGGGATCAAATGAGATAGCTCCTCCACACACAATCTTGTCTGTAAGATCTCCTAGGTGTGGAACTTGTGAAGATGAGCTTCCTCTCATAGATCCAGTAAGTGAGGATGATGAAGAAGTGATAGTGAGGAATCCCTCTGAGAAGAGTGAAGAAGAGGATTCCTCCAAGGGCCACTATCCTTCTGAGGAGAAGAAATTAACTGTGATGACCAAGTCCAAGAGAAAGAACTTGATCAGGAAGAGCAAAAGGAAAGCAAAGAAGGCTCAAGAAATCAAGGCTACCTTTGATGCTAAGCAGAAACACAAGTGTTTATCTCTGCAGGCTTCAAAGCAATAAGGACTGAAGACATCCACCAAAGCCTCTTATCTAAGAGTTCTGGTTCATGTTCAAATCATCTCAGTACAAAGAAGAAGACTGAGCTGCTGTGTACCACTGCTGCACAGCCTGGACCATCAAATTCCAAGAACAGTTCACAGCCCAAGGAAACTGTATCTGAATCTACCAAGATGAAGGTGAAAAAGGATGTGACCAAGGCCAGTCTTGCTCTCAAAAGGAGATTTCTTTGAAGAAGAAAATGCTGTGTGTTATGTGTGAAAGTACTTCTCATATTGCCAAGGATTGTCCATACAATCCTAAAAGTACTATCCACATGACCAATACAAAGACTTCAAAGAATCTCAAGAAGTCTCAAGCTTCGGAAGGAAAGTCTGTTTCCTTCGGAAGCTCCAAATCAAAGAAGAAGGTAAATGAAAATTACCTTCGGAAGCAAAGTTGGTCTCGGAAGAAAGGAGTTCTTCCGAAGTACTAAATCTACTGCAGTGACTGTAGATTCTTCCGAAGTATCAGTCATTAAAACTTGTGAAGCTCCAAAAGCTTCTAAGGTTTTGAAGGTCAAGTCCAAGACTCCAAAGGTGTGTGGAAGTCTAAGAAAGACCAATGACTGAGGTTTCTCCATCAACAACAGCCGAAGATCCCCTCTGTACAACCATAGGATCTATTACTGTTGCATTACCTTCTATTACACTTACTGAACCCAAGACAAGTAAGGCTTGGGTTTCCAAATGTAACTAATCATTTTTTGTGCAGGAACAGCTCAAGACAAACAAGAATGTCTGGATAATTGACAGTGGCTGTTCCAGGCACATGACAGGCGATAGGTCTTTACTTCATAATTTTGAGAGAATTGATGGAGGACCAGTTGCTTTTGGAGGAAATGAAGGTGGTTACATTTATGGAAGGGGCAGGTCACAAATGGTAAGCTCAGCATTGAGAAGGTAAACTTTGTTAAGGAGCTTGGGTACAATCTTCTGAGTGTATCTCAATTTTGTGATCAGAGTCATAACATGCTCTTCACTGAGCATGAGTGCATTGTTCTCAAACCTGGAGTGGTCATTCCTCATGAGCATATTCTGCTCAGAGCCCCCAGGAAAGGGAACATGTACAAGATGGATTTGCAAGAAACATCTCCCTCTGGAGAAGTTTCATGCTTTCTATCTAAAGCAAATAGTGATGAGTCTTTCCTATGGCATAAAAGAATGTGCCATGTAAACTTTAAGAATATGAATAAATTAATTAAACATGATCTGGTAACTGGAATGCCAAGAAAGAGTTTACAAGTGATGATCATTGTGTTGCATGCCTGAAAGGGAAGCAACACAAGGTATCTCACAAGCCTAAGGAAAAGAACTCCATCACTACTCCCCTACACTTATTACATATGGATCTCTTTGGCCCCACCAGTGTAATGAGTTTAGGAAGGACCTTATACTGTCTAGTGATCACAGATGATTTTACAAGATTCACTTGGGTTTTCTTTCTTAGAACTAAAGATGAGACTCCTGAGATTCTAAAGAATTTCATCTTAAAGATTGAGAATCAATGTGATCACAAGGTCAAAACCATAAGATGTGATCAAGGAACTGAATTCAAGAACCAAATCCTTGATACATTTTGTGATGACAAGGGTATTACAAGACAATACAGTGCTCCCAGGACTCCTCAGCAAAACGGAGTTGCTGAGAGGAGAAACAGGACACTTATTGAAGCTGCAAGAACTATGTTGTCTGACTCTAAACTGCCTATCACCTTCTGGGCAGAGGCAGTTAATACTGCCTGCTATGTGCAAAACAGAGTCTTAGTAGTTAAGACACATGGTAAAACTCCTTATGAACTTTGGCACAAGAGGAACCTTTCATTGGTTTTCTCAGGTCATTTGGATGTCCCTGCACCATCTTGAATACCAAAGATCAAGTTGCCAAGTTTGCTGAGAAATCAGACGATGGACACTTCATTGGATACTCTTCTCAAGCTAAAGCTTATAGAGTATACAATCTCAGAACTAGAATCATTGAGGAGTCAGCCAATGTGACTTTCAATGAGCACACTCCCAGTGTGGCTGGTTCTGGTCCGGATTGGCTATTTGATCTTGATTTAGTTACCAACTGTTTTAATAAATCTTGTGAGCATGTTTCAGGATCTGCAGAAAATTTAAATACAGGTGATCCTGATCCAAGATTTGAGCTTGGAAGACCTTCAGCTCCAGTTGGAACTACTTCGCAAATGAGGTTTCTATCAGCACAACAATGATAAATCCAGCTGATACATCTGGCATGCCTTCAAATTCCAGTTCAGAGGCCTCTCAACCAGATAAAGACATCTCAATTGCAGAAGATAACAATGGTGATGGTGAAAGTGATCAAGAATCTCTTGATGCTAATAACTATACCATAGATGATAACATCAATGATGTCACACACTCATTGGATCAAGTTAATCTTGATAAGTGTGATAATGTGGAGGATCAATCTTCAAGACCAGATCTAAATTTCTCAATTTGGATCTATCTCAGCAACTTGCTGTGATCCCTCAGCTAAGGATCCACAAGTCTCATCCTACTACAAACATCATTGGAGATGTTATCTCCGGGGTAAAGACAAGAGGGCAAACCCATGAAGCAAATGTTTGTCTTCACTCTTGTTTTCTATCCCAGTTAGAGCCAAAGAAAGTTGAGGAGGCTCTAAAGGATGGAAGTTGGGTTGAAGCTATGCAACAAGTTGCTTCAATTCAAAAGACAGAAAGTTTGGAACCTTTGTCCTCTTCCTCATGGGAAGACTACCATTGGAACCAAATGGGTTTTTAGGAATAAAAAGGATGATAGAGGAATCATTATCAAGAACAAGGCTAGACTAGTTGTTCAAGGATACACACAAGAAGAAGGGATTGACTACACTGATGTCTTTGCTCCTGTAGCTAGACTAGAAGCTGTTAGGATATTCCTGGCATTTGCTGCATCCAAGAACTTCAAGGTCTACCAACTTGATGTAAAGTGTGCTTTCCTATATGGAGTGATTGATGAGAGGTTTATGTCAAACAACCACCTGGTTTTGTAGATCCTGATCATCCTGATTATGTCTGCAAGCTTGACAAAGCTCTCTATGGGCTGCATCAGGCACCCAGGAAGTGGTATGAGACACTGTCTGAGTATCTCTGTAAACATGGTTACAGGAGAGGTACTATAGATGGAACTCTCTTCATCAAAGGACAAGGAAACGACATTCTGCTAGTTCAAGTATATGTGGATGACATCATCTTTGGCTCAACCAATTCAAGGCTCTGCAAAGACTTTGAAAAGCTGATGAAAGATAGATTTGAAATGAGTTCAATGGGAAACTTAATTTCTTTCTAGGAATTCAAGTGAAGCAGGTTGAAGATGGCATTTTCATAAGTCAGTCAAAGTATGTTCAAGATATACTCAAGAGGTTCAACATGACTGATTGTAAAACTGCTAAGACACCCATAGCCAGAAACCACTCCTTGGTCCAGATCTTGAGGGGGAGTGTGTAGATGAGCACTTATACAGGCTATGATTGGGTCTCTTATGTATCTTACAGCTAGCAGGCCTGATATCATTTTGCTACATGTATTTGTGCAAGATATCAAGCTAATCCTAAGATGTCTCACTTAATCACTGTGAAAAGGATTTTAAGATACCTCAAAGGTGCCTCAACACTTGGTTTATGGTATCCAAAGAATTCTAATTTCAATCTGTATGCCTATACAGACAGTGATTATGGTGGTTGCAACATGACTGCAAAGTCTACATCTGGGGGATGTCAATTTCTTGGTGGAAGGGTTGTCTCATGGCAATGCAAGAAACAAACCTGTGTGTCTGCATCAACTGCTGAGGCTGAATACATTGCTGCTGCAAGCTGCTGTGCTCAAGTGCTTTGGATTCAAAATCAGATGCTAGACTACGGATTTAACTTCAAAGAGACTCCTATCCACATAGACAACAACAGTGCTATCTCTATCACTGAGAATCCTGTGCAGCACTCAAGGACCAAACACATCAACATCAGGTATCATTTAATAAGAGATAACTATGAAAAGGGGTTAATTAAACTAGTCAAAGTTCACACAGATGAACAATATGCTGATCTGTTCACAAAAGCTTTTGATGAACAGAGATTTAAGTATCTGATATCAGCTATTGGGATGATCAACTTTGAGTAGATTTTTTTCTTAAAACTAATTCTAATTATTTCTTCTTAAAAATGTGTGTCCTAAGTTGTCTAGTTCATCACTTTCATAAGCTCATGTTTTCTTTGAATGAAAAACTCTTTTCGAAGACTTTCCTTAGATTCTTGAAAATTTTCTGATACTTCGGAAGATAACATTTTACCTTCGGAAGAAAAATATGTCTTCAAAATAAATGACTGTCTAAGAAATTTTACCTTCGGAAGAAGTCAAAATTTATCTTCCGAAGCTTAAAATTCTCAACTTAGACACTTATTCATTTTTAAGGACTTTTTCCTTCCGAAGCAAAAATTACTTTCGGAAGCTTTGTTCATTCTTATACAAAGCTTTCCAAAGTTTATTTCTCTTCCGAAGCATAAATCTTTAAGACTCTCAGAAAATTCTTCCGAAGTCACTTTAGCTTCGGAAGCTTTTTCAATCAAACTTCCGAGACAAATTACTTACTTTCGGAAGCTTTTCGAACTCCAAGAAAACTACTTTTTGAGCAAAAAGGTAAACTACTTTTTCAGAGGTGGGACCGACATACGGATTTCAAAGTTTATCCTCTTTCATTAAACTTTATCTGAAATCCTTCTCTCTCATATAAACCCAACGGTTTCCCCCCTCTTCTATCATCTGCTTTTCTTCCATACCTAAAACCCAAAGCTTTCTCTCTGAAATTTACTTCCCATTCTTTTCTCTTCATCTCTGAGCTACCTCACAATGGCTGACCTTCCACACAGAAATGATCCTCACTTTACCATGCAGCTACACAGACAACACAATCAGGTTGCTCTGTTATGCTCTGAAAAGATCCTCATTTCTCAGAGGTTTGCCGTTTCTTGTCTTTGTCTCACTACTTCCACCTCCCTAACCATTGATCCTCCTCTATATGAGGATCATCTGCTTGAATTCTGGAAGACCTGCCAAGAGGTCATTATGGATGGGGAGAAGGCACTGTCTGCCACAGTGCAGGGGAGAACAATTTTCATCACTCCGGCCATCATCAATCGACATCTTCAGCTGGATGATGAAGCAGGTGAAGTGTTCTTTCCAAAAGAAGCAGTTAATCATTCCTTCGAGCAGATGGGCTATGAAGGAGATTTCTCTGTAAAGACCTTCAGGAAAGGGAAGGTCTCATCCCAGTGGAAATACCTGCTCCATGTGGTTATCCACAGCTTATCAAACAAGCATGGTGGATGGGACCAGATTCCTGAGGATCTCTCCTTTATAGTTCATGGAATGGTTCAGGGGGTCAAGTTCAGGTATTCACAATTTGTTTATACTAATTTACTTGCAAACTTAGACTCCTTAGAATATTACATGTTTCCTAGATATGTTCAACACATTCTTAACTGTGAACTGGGCTCACAGTTGAGGGAAACAGGCAATATTCTTAAACTGGGACAGATGAAGCCCGGCATCTTTAAAATTATGAAGAAGCCAACTGTAGGCTTCTCAGGGGTAGAAACAGCCTTAGTCCCAAAAATGTTAGAGCTCATTGCTCAAGGTGACAACATAGCAGTCCAAGCTAGTGTTGAACCCACACCTACTGCTCTCCTACCCTCTTCACAACCTCCAATATTCATCACCTACAAAAGAAAATCCCAACGAACCCCTGCTCAGGCTATTGAGTCTGTGCAGCCCCCAAATACTCAACCTTACAGGAAGAAGTGGACTCCAGAGCTCCCACTTCTCCTGAGGAGCAAACCACTCCCATTACTTTACCTATCAGGGCTGAGGTTCCTCAAGCTCAACCTGATGAGCTCATTAGCCCAACAACTGTAAGCCTTCACTCTGAGTCTCAACACTCAAGTGAACAACCTTCAGGGGATAGCTACCATCCCCAGCCTTTGGATCTAAACCAACCAATTCCCAACCTATCCTTTTACACTGATGAAGACTTAGGATTCAGTGAGTACCATGAGTCTCTCTTCTCCTCCCCTACTCAAAGAGAGATGAGTACCTGACTCTCCTCAGTCTATCCCTCATCAGTCACCTATTACTGAGGTGGACACATCTGAACCTGTTCAGGATGTCCATATGGAAGAGGCTCTCACTTTTGAAAGTGATTACATCATTAAGACCTCAACCATGGCAACTCAGCCCATTGGCATCTTAACTGAGGTTGCCAGTGAGCAGAGGAAAACCAGCAGCCAAGAAACTCAAGCTGGTGGTGAGAGAAGGGACTTTGGTCCAATCCTCTCATCCCCCAGTGATTCTTCTGATGAAGATGAGGGGAATTTGAGACTAAAGGTACAACAATTGTCACAAACATGTACCTATCTAGTCTCTAAGGTTAGTCACTTGGAATCTCAGGTGACTACCCTGCAAAACGGGTCAATGATCAGCAACTCCAGATTTCATATCTGCAGGAAAAACTAGCTGGGAGACCTTTCAGGAGAGCTCAACCAGGAACACAAGAACCTGTGGAAGTGATTGATTTATCCTCCAGCTCACCTATGCAAGTGGGTGATGCTACCAAAAAGGGGGAGAATGTTATCACAACCACAGAACCTGGGAGTTCTTCAAAGAGAATGGACATAGAGGACTCACCATCCTCACTTGCTGTTGTGCATTCTCAGCAACTTCCTCAAGTTCACATTAATGTGGACTCTATAGACTCTCTCATCAGGAGTCTCTTTGAGGAAGGTATACCAAGGGCTGTCTCATCTCCACCACATGGAACTGGCAACTACATTATCAGATGGAGGTATGATGATGACAGAAGAGCCCTCATACTTCACAGAGTTCAAGGTCAACAAGAAGTCTTTCAGTTCCAAAGCCTGAGCTTCTATGAAGGACTGGATTTAGTCAACATGCCACTTGTCAATCCAAGCAAATCTAGACAAGCTGACAGGCTGGCTCAAAGAATCCAAGACAGGATCCTTGCAGAGTTCTCTCTAAGAAGGAGACTTAGGCAATCAGGCAATGTCATCGGTCAACTGGATGTTGAGGTGGACCCTAAGATTAGCTTCATAGGGGAAACCTTGGCTGAAGGCCCAGTGGCAGAACCTGAGACCCTTGTCTCACCATCAACAACTGCTGCAGAGATCCAAACTCCATCTGAGACACCTGCTGGTGAAGGTGTTTCTCAGCCTCTCTCTGGCCAGAGCATGGAAGCTACACCAAGCAATGAAGGCCAAGCCTCAATCCACCCTGAGTCACAAAGGTGTTGGTGACAAAGGGAAAAGGAAAATGACTCCTGAGGAAATTGAGGAGGAAGAGAGAGAGAGGAAAAGGAGGCTAAGGGGAGAAAGTTCTTCTGGGTCATCAAAATTCATGCAAGCTGCAATCAGGGCTGCCCCCAGACCAAATACTCAAAATGATGAACAAAGGGCAGTCAGGATTAATTATTTACAGACCAGGAACTATGATGTTGATGAAATCATCTCCCTCCCCTTAGAAGAATTGAATGAACTGGCTGACATGGAAGTGTCAAGAGAGATTAAGGAGAAAGAGGATGCAAGGTTACTTCTCCAATTCAAAGAGGGAGGAGACAGAAAAGACTTCACAAGCATACTCCCACTCTCTCTCCAGTTCAAGAAAGTCCTGCACAGGAAGATGTGGCTCCACAAGAACCTCAGGTAGATAAGAAGAGGATAGAATCAAAATGATAAACTACCTGAGTGCCACAGGCTTCTATCAGGCAAATACACTTCTTCCCCTGTCCTATGACTTCATTGAGTTCGAGTACTTAAAGCAACTTGAGCTTGAGTTAGTCAAAGAAAGAAAAACAACCAAAAGGAAGCTAAGGGAAGAAGCTGCAAAGTCAAGAACCATCATTCAAAAGAATGCAAAGAAGTCTGCTGACAGACAAAGAATGATGAGCTTCTTGAAGTCATATGGATTCTCCGGAAGGAGACTTGGTCCCATGTCTCTATCTACAATGGATGAGCATATAAGGGTAATCAAGCAGAAGATTAAAAGTGGTGAACTCATTGACTTGCACTCTCTTCCAAGTCAAGTCCCACCTGAAGTGGAGGTCAAGTTTGAACAACCAGAGACACCTGAACCAGAACCTCCAGCTGAGCCTCAGCAAACTTCATCTTCTGATCCAAGACAGGGTCAAACTCCCTCTCCTTCTGAACCTGTGAGGGAGGAACACCCAACTGAGAAAGACACTGATGATCAACATGGTGCTGCAGACCAGTCTTCTCAGTTAAAGACATTAAAGAGGAAGAAGAAAATGGCCTCTAAACCAAAGACTAAAAAGAAGAAGCCAAAGTCATCTACCTCTACTCCCCAGGGTGAATCAGATCAACCTGAGGAAGTGCATGATGAGGCAGCCCAATCAACTCCTATGCAAGTGGCTCCTCTAGCAACCGAGACACCCATCTTATCCTGGACTTACTCTACCAATCCAGAAAGATGGAATGTTATCAGAGATCAAGGTGTTGAAAATGTCTACTCATGGCAAGACATAATCAACTTACCTCTGCATGATCTCTTTGAAATGAGAAGATACTATGAGAGTCTTGATGATCCTGACCATCAAATGAGAAAGGATGGTATTGATTATTCTGAAGACTACAAACATTTAAAGATCTTCTAGGTGTTTTGGTAGCATCAGCCTAGGGGGAGTTTGTAAGGATTCCTGAAGTCTGATGCAACCCAAAACTGCCTAAGTGTTTCAGCAACATGCACTAAGTACTGAAGTGAAGAATGCTTCGGAAGAATTACACAAAGCATTAGAAAATACTCTAAGTGTAATTTCTTCCGAAGCCAAGACCATATCTTCCGAAGCCTAACATGAAGTCTTCCGAAGCTTGAAGAGACAAAGTCTTCCGAAGCTTCAACCTATGAAGACATTTCTTCCGAAGACTTTTAGTACACATGCTTTATCTGATGTACTGTTCCATAAAGCACCTTTTCCGCTGCGTCTCTGATAAGTCACCAACTTACAAGAGTTGGTGAAAAGGTCCATGCTTTTGGTAACTGTACATTGAGGTCTTGTCTGAGACTTTCTACTTTATGTACTTTATCCTTTTTGTAATGTATAAGGATGTGAGCTATGGCATGTCATAGTCACAAGGTCAAAAGGCAGATATGCCTTTTGATCCTACAATTGATTTTGTTAGTGTCTAGTCAATTGTATCCAGCTGGCTTTCATAGTATAGCCGGCTGTAGGTTGTAGTATAAGTATTCCAAGTTCTTGTATCTTTCATATGCTTTGTAACACTTGTAAAAGAACTTGAGAAAGCAATATACTGCTACCTTGAAAACTATACTCTCTTGTTCTGTCTCTTGCTTTACTTGTGTTCTCTGCATCACCTTTGGTTACCTAGTTCACTGTTTGATTAAGATTTAGTTAATCTCCTCATTGTGTTGTTGTGTTGTAATTGTGTTCAAGCCCTTGAACGATCCTGCAAAATGTCAAGCAAGTAACTTCAGCCAAAGTAAAGTTTAAGGTTAAACATAAATCTAAAGGCCTATTTAAAGCTAAAGTCAAAGAACGTTAAAGATAGTAAGGTTCATAGTGTTATAATAGGTTTGCAAACCCCTGTGACTCAGGATAGGAAAGTTTATGACATGTAATGTCTGTAACTATATTAAGAAGAATGAGCATGTAAAGTTATATGTGTAATTAAATATTGCCCTAAGGTTGCTATTGAAAATAGGAGAAAGTTGTAGTTATTCGACGAATGTTCTTAGAAAGGGTATGGTTTAGGTTTTAGGTTTTAAATTTTAGAATTTAGAGTTTAAGGTTTAGGGTCATGAATAGATTGATCACCAATATCTCAACACTTAACTACCAGATCACTATAATGTTGGCATTTTACATTATGGAAGGGCTTACATCCAATACCAGACCAATGATTGGGGGTGTGTAGGTTAATGGTTTTAGGTTTTAGGGTTATGGGGGTTAGAGTTTAAGGCTTAGGTTTAAGGCTAGGGATTATAGCTTAATGTTTAGGATTTAGGGTTTATTTTTAGGTAAAAGGGGTGGTACCCCAAACAAACTTTATTAATAAAAATGAAAAAGTACAAAAACAAATACAAAAGAACTAGCCTGCTACATGCCCACGCCAGAATACCTAAAGCTCCAGAAAAAAACTTTTAAACTTGTAAATTCTGTTAATAATGTGAGCACATATGATAAAACTATAGAAAAAAAGATCTAGCCTAATAATAGTAGCAAATCATAAACTATTGCCCATAATAATCTTCACATGCTGAAGCTCTTTTATAGAAACATCAATAATCCAATGATTATCACCAATCATGAAGACCCATGTTATTTCAACCTATAAAATAATTCCACTTTTAAAGTAATAAAGCCCAAAGCCAAGCTTCATAATCATAAGAAATTCTTCAAGAGCAAACTGAATACCATCACGGCCTATGGACTATGGTATCCTCAGCTAGGGCTGGGATAACAGGTCAGACACGACACGATAGAACACGACATGATAAAACACGACACGATAAGACACGATGATCTGTCATGCCAGACACGAACACGACACGAATACTTATCGTGTCATTTTTTAAAACACGAACACGAACCTGTAACAAACAGGTTACATGAAATAACCTGTTTAGAACCTGTTAACAAACAGGTTACATGAAATAACCTGTTTAGAACCTGTTAAAATGGTTGTGTTAATGACTTAGAGTGTTACCTGTGTAGCCGTGTGCCCGTTTAGGCTGGTCTCGACTTTGAAGGCCGATGCCCGGTGGACTCAAAGAAGGATGCTGGTCTTGACTCTGAAGGCCAATGCCTAGTGGATTTAAAGAAGGATGATGGTCTCGACTCTGAAGGTCGATGCCCGGTGGACTCGAAGAAGGCTGCTTGGTGGACTCGAAGAAGGCTGCTTGGTGGGCTCGAAGAAGGCTGGTGCCCGGTGGTCACTAGTCTCGATGAGGGTGGTTTCAATTGTGGTCGACCGGTCACGACTTGCAAGGATGGTGGTCATCTGGTCGCGAGGGAGGTGGGCCGGCTAGGTTGGGTATCGAAGCCTCGAACTCTAGAAGGACGAAGGCTGGGTTGGGAGTTTGGGTACCGGCTATCGAAGGATGAAGGTTGGGTAGCGGTTGTGGTGGGTATTGGGTAGGGAAATTAGGGATAAATGCTTTAGGGTGTTGTATTGTTGAATTATATATATATATAAAATTATTTAATTATAAACATATCATTAACAGGTCTTAACAAGTTAACGAGTATTTTAACCTGTTAAGACATGAATTTTATCATGTCTTAACGTGTTGATCTGTTTAAGACACGAAACCTGTTAAGGTTAAACACGAAACCTGTTACTTTTATGTCGTATCATGTTAACAGGTCCGTGTCATTGGCCCTATCCTCAGCCCACATAAACAAAAAATCAAAGTAGCCCAAAACAAACAACCTTCACACGCGCCCTTATATTACAAAAGTCTACTTGATGAAAAAAATCCTTAGCGCAAAATCCCGGTATCTAGATCCAACTTTGAGATGCGAACAAACTTATGGCCTATTATGATTAAGCAAACATATTAGGATTTTAAAAGCACAAAAACTTTAGAAAACAAATTATGATTGTTCTTTAAAGACCCCCACAACAGATTAGTTTAAGGTTTAGGGTTCTTTTTTGTTAAACCTTGTGCCAGAAAAACCATGAACCGAGCCAAGCCGAGCGAACCTTTGATCATACTTGGCTTGTTTACAAACCAAACTAAATCAATCCACTCATTTACAATCGAGCCGAAAATAAAACGAGCATTATCCTAGCACTAATTTTCTAAGCTGGCATTGAGCGAACAACGAGCGGTAAACAAGTTTTATAGCTCTACTGTTTAATGTGTGATGCGGTTTAAATGTGTAGAAAGAGACAATGAGAATTTCGGGTTGTTGATGAAGCTCAGGCTATGTCCAATAAGACAATGAGCAAAGTGCAAAGAACAATGATAGTAAGAACGGGTGACAATAAACTTAGAGTGCGGGCGAAAGATGAAGAGCTGTTGAGTTGTCTGAGTCAAAGACGACCACTTAAAGGATTAGATCATGTGTAATGGTGCAAGCCTTTTGAGGGTGTTTTCTGATAAGTGGTTGCCATATTAGCATTGATTTTATTAGACTTAGAAAGAGTGTAATGGTTGAAGCCTTTATAATGCTTTCTAATCATTATCTAATTATTTTAGATAATTTTTTATTTAATTAATAAAAATAAAACATAAAATTAATTGTCATTAGAGAAAAAATACGCAACCAATTTATATTATACTAATTATCAAGTTTTGTATGTAACGTAAGTGGTACTATATGTTTTATGTGTTCTACTTTCTTTTTCTTTTTTTTAATCTCTAATTTTTTATTTTAATCCGATACTTTTACATGTTTTATAATTTTGACTTAATATATTTTTTTTACTTTCAACTTTGGTCCTATATATTTTTCGTTTTACAATTTTTTCGTTGTACGTGTTGGTTTTATTTTACGTTTCGGTTTCGGTTTTCGCATATTATGTTCACTTTAATGGCCCCGTCACAACACAATGATCCTAGATCAATTTACTTATTGTTCTATATGTTTTATGCTCCGCTTGCGTCACTACATGGTTCAATGTTTTTACATCTATTTTCCATTGATTTATCTTTTATTACGTTTTTATGATTTTCCATTGTTAGTGATCACTGGCGGTAATGTGCCATTAGTGTTACTTGAGATGGTTTTACGTCTCCCGCTGTTGCAGCGGGGGCCTTAATACTAGTTATAAACTTAAATTAAAATAAAAACTTCATTTTCATTAAAAAAGAAATACATAAGATAATTTTTAAAAATATATTATTTCACTCGATGCTATATTTTTCGTTGATGCGTTCATGCAATTTGATGGCGAGCTCTCGTTGTGATGTTGGAGATTCTGGAATAGGTTTTAACAAAAATCTAAATTAATTGTCATTTGTCGATTTTTTAGCTCCAAATGTGATTGGTTTTGACTATTTGTCGTGAGAGTCAGCAATTGGGTTGCATGGTTATCCCCATGAAAATATTTTGGTTGCAATTTGAATGAATGTTTATTTTAACTATTTTGTAATAACACAAATAAAAATCATTACGCATATATGATTGGTAAAATAAAAATTAAATGAAATGGATATATCAATGGGGTTGGTAAAAAACATATAATAAACGGATAGTTTCAAAAAACATACAAACCGTAATATTATTAAATTAACAAACTTGGCTGCACCTAGAAAAAAACAAACAAAATGGTATTATCGACGATAACACCACTAGGGAAAATGCCGACAGGGGTGATGGCGGTGGCATCATCCGGCAACAAATTTTCATTTTTAAGAGCATTCGCAACTCACTTGGTAAACTATCTCAAATTCTTATATTTTAAGCCAAAACTCCAAAAACAATCTAAACAACCTCTCCATCCCATTCTTTAAACAATATCTTATCTTTATATTATAAGAATCAAATTTGAGATTTATACAGTGAATTGGTATATTTACAAATTCATTGTATATACGGTAAAGCCAACCACCATTTCTCTCCCGACTTTCTCCTTCATCTTCTTCCTCTTTTTGGTTTAAAATTTATCTCAATTTGATCTCTTGAAATTGGCAGTTGTGGTGGGTTCTTCAATTTCCTCCTTCCAACATGATCCCCATTTCTTCTCCCCAACCCCAAACTCCCTGCTCCTTGCTTCTTTTTTTTTCTAGCAAGAAATAAAACCTACTCTGTCAAGTCAAATGGATTATGAAGATATCATCTCTCTGAATATTAATCGAGGATAAGTTTGCATGGTATTAAGGCTTCAATCTCATAGTAAAATTACCTATCGATACGTACTCTTATCTTTGTATTTTTGTTACACTCAGTCGCTGAATGTTTTTCCCTTTTCTAGGTATATTCTTATGAAAGTTCAAGACATAAGTTGAATGCTATCACTGTATGATATGGATTATGTGAATTGATTGTAAAAGATTTTGCTTGTGGGGAGTAACTATGTTAACTAATTGTAAGAAAATTAGCTTGTTTGATTTTGATCCAAGGACTAGGGTTTCTAATGCTACAAATTGATACCAAAGAGACGTGTTACTGCTGATTAAAATGATGATACCATAAGGATTTTGATGATCATTTGTTGTAGTTTTTTATTGTAATTGTAAAGTGAAAAACGAAAAATTAAAGGCTTAAAGCTAAAAGTCCATTCACTTGGGCTTACTTTGATGCCATCTTACCTTTTGATGTAGTATTTACTCATTTTTGCCTTTTGATGAGTTCACTTTCTTGGTAAATTAAGACCTTGTATATTCTGTTATATAGGTAAGGACATATAGTGCTTATAGACAAACTATTGTAGGCAATCTTTCTGTTTGTAGTCTAAACAAGAGCCTTGATGGTAAATGCAGATGAAATAACTTATAAGATGGCTTCAATTCCCTTACAGGTTTAGACAATGATTTTCTATTTTGATAGAGAATGACACTTGTAGTATATTGTATATGGAAATTAGCCATGAATATCATGTTTGTGTGATTTTACTTGGCTATGAATATGCATCATTGTTGCGTATGAAAATTTGGTTTATATGGAACTTAGTACATAACAAGGAGTATGTAATTAGAAATTGATTTACTTGGAACTTAGTATATAAATTGAGGTGTTTGATTTAAACTTTTGATAAATCTATTTTGATGTTAAGTTAATAAAGCTTGAGGAGGTGTTTGCATACAAATTATGTTTATGTTCTATTGATTTAGTTGTTCTTTATTGATTATTAATTTCTATCAATTTGATTAGGGAGAGCAAGGAATAGCCAAAGTTTATTGAAGTAGATTCAATTTCAATGCAAGAAGTAGTTATCAATCTTTGGTACATGATGGTTCTTAATGGGGTTGTTTATTCCAGCCCATTAATCGTTTTTTGGAAGAACTGTCGGTGATAGTGATAATGACTTTAATGCTTGTTTATTGCAGCCCATTAATTTCCATCACTCAATTTCCTGCTAAAGCATGAAGTTTAATGCTTGCATTCTCATTTTCTAAAGCTTTGATCTCATGTATTTAATTCTTGATGTTTATGTTAATATTTATTTTTTAACAGCTAACGAATAATTATTAAATCCGGTCACCTGAGTAAATCCATTGGCGAAATGTCACCCACACCCGCAAACACAGACAGCGCGGGTGACTCGGCTCGCTTACCATTCCAAGGGAAACCACCACCAAAAGTGTAACATCCACAAATTTTCAAATATAATCCGAACCCGAATTCATTTTAAATTTTCATATGATATAAATTTTAATATTTAAATTTTTTATTATTTATATTATTGAATCAAACGCGTTAAATATGCAATTTAAGCAATATTGAAAATTGTTTTATTCATTTTATCATTTAAACAAAGAATAATAATTTATTTATTTTATAAATAAATCTTTTCATAAAATATAATCTTTATTTATCATTTTACATTAAATAACTAAATGGAAAAGACTTATTAAAACTTATAAAAGTTATAAAATGAATTTTGATAAACTTATAAAGTTACAAGACTTATAAAAGTTATAAAGATTTTATAAGAAAATAAATTGTAATTATTCTTTTATCTATTTTTTTATTTAGTCTTATATTTATTTCAAAATCATAACCCCTTTTAAAAGATTTATAAATCACCATTAATACCATTCATAACCTCCTCCTAACCTCAAGTATAAAAGCAAGGCATAGGCCTCACTTTTTATTTGCTCATTCTCTAAAAATCTCACTATCATATCTTTCTTTCATCTATTTGTTATGATGAATTTGAAGAATTTTATTTTACAAGAAATTTCAAGAATTCTTAATACTAAGGTAATCTTTTATTGCTTTTATATTATACATTTTAATCATCCTAACATCAAATTGTTCTCAGACTTTATGTTCTTACTATTGTTCTTTCTTCTACCAAATCTCTTTTTATTTTAATAATCATCATTTGATCACTAAAATTTTAATAATCACTAACCTTGTAACAATCACTGACATTCCTAAATCAAGCTAACAACACACTAACATAAACAAAGAATCTCGTTTGCATATGGACGGCTATCCGATCGCATTTGGTTATTCCACAAGATTATTGTTCTAAATGATGGCTATGCCAAAGTCTTAGAATATTTTTATAACTCAAATGAAGACTAATATACTATATATTGACATAATAAAATGTTCTAACCCGTTTCATGCTTTAATGATTTTAAAAGTGCACATAAGTGCCTTATTACAATTTTGGCGGAATATAATCTTATTTTAACCGACCATAACTTGATCATAACAAAATAAATTTGAGTAAACTCAGACTCCAATGTTAAGTTCTTTGAATTACCTTTTCAACGACAGTTTATAAGTCTTCAAACTTGTAACGCTTGGTTATTTATTTATTTTGAAGCCGACGAATGAAGAAAAAGAAATAAAGTCCAAAGTCAAGGGACCAAACTTGCCAACGAGAGAAAGTTGGTATGTTTAACACTCGGTTATTACTATTTTAAAGCCGACGAAGGAAGAAAAAGAAATAAAGTCTAAAGTTGAGGGACCAAACTCGCCAACGAAAGAAAGTCGGGTGAGTGGGAGTATATAAGGGAGAGGGCAGCCTTTACCCTCTCCTCACACACTCACAAATCAGCCAAAGAAAAGAGGAGAATAGAGAAAGGAAGAAAAGAGGAAAAGTGTTGGTTCGGGTTGGTTCGAGTAGCCAAAATTGTCGTGTAGTAAGCCAAACCGAAGCCCTTGTCATTGTGCTCGTTTGTGTGAGTTCTAGGACCCCTCTTTTACTTGTTTTCAAACGATTTTGGGGCTGGAAAATATCTTAAATCAGGTTTTTCGTGTGGGTGTATGTTGACCCGTTTGTGTATGTGTATGTGTGGTATGATGTGTTTGAGTCTTGATTTTGAGCTTGCGTGTGCTTGAATGGTGTTGTGGTATGCATCCCTAAGGTTTAGGATGGTCGATTTGGGGTTAAAATGGGTTTAGAAGAGTTTGGAGGCCGAAAACCCTCGGCTGCAGTCGGGATGAACTGCATTCTACATCAGCTAGGGCTAGGCGACCGACTGGAGGCCGAATGGAGGCCATAACGGCCGAATAGGGTGCGATTGAGGTCCATTCGCATGATTGCGGACCATTCGCACGATTGAAGATCCATTCGCATGATTGAAAGGCAAGTCGCATGGAGGACATGCGACTGAAGGTCCAGTCGCATAAGTGCTCATCCGCATTAATCTCATTCGCATGAGGTTCATCCGCATTGTCCATTCGCATGACTGGGCGTTCATTCACATGGGTATTCATCCGCATTAGTTCATTTTCATAATGTTCAGTCGCATGGAGGCCACGCGACTGAAGGGTGTCCGTACGCCTGAATAGGGCTGTTGCACCCGAGGAAAGTATAGTTTGACTTCTGACTTTCGGGGGAAAGTGCAAATGTAAGTGTTGACATAAAGGTTCCCGTAAGAGCATGTAAGACGATTGTTTTGGCCTTAGAGAGATAATGTAGGGCATGATGATGAGGTTGCATGTATATGCATATTATGTATGTATGATGTTGCTCTGTATGACGTGATGACTGTGCATGTTGTGTTCCTTATTATGATGTACGTTTATCTTTCCTGTGGCTTTACATGTTATGATAATGAATGGACGAATGAAGTATTATGTAACGTAAAGTGAAAGATAATGAAAGAGGAATATGACGATGAATGCATGCATTAATGAATGAACGAAAGAGGAATACGATGATGAATGCATGCATTAATGAATGAATGAAAGAAGTCTTGCAAGCATTGGATATCAGGGTCCTTCTTTGTGATCGACCAAACGTGTAGTGCCTCTACCGCTTACCTCTAGTACTGTGGCATAGCTCAGCTGTTCATTTATTGACTTCGGCCCAGTAGCTAAATTGTTCGGGGTGTAGCATATGGTATTGGTACGAGAGATATCCGATGTGCAAGTAAAGTTATATCAGACGAATGAAAGTATGAACGAAAGAATGACAAAGATAATAATGATGCTATCTGTATGTACGTATGATGTATGATCACATACACTTGTAACAAAAGATTTTAATGAAACTAAAGTATGTTTACTATAAAAGCTAGAACTCACTCAGCAACGCTAACTTTTTATATGTTTTCCAGTTGGCAGGTAGTGATTGCTAAGGATGGCACTGCGAGGCTACTCAGCTCTTTTGGGATGGCATCCAATTATAATGCTTTTGTGATGTAATGCAAACATGTATTTGTAATCGGATAATGATGTATTATTTGGCAAAAGTGTTTATAGTGAAAAGAGGTGTCCTTTTTGAATGTTTCCGTTGCAATATTTTCTTAAGACAAATGTAATTATATGTTTTATGCACGACAAATGACCAACTGTAAGCGTCCCGGAGACGGGGCCTTACAAGTTGGTATCAGAGCTAAAGTTTAAGTGAAATGGGTAAACTTTCAAAATGAACCTTTACTTAAACTGAGAATGGGACGGAAAGGGAATGGGATGCCAATATGAGTAGTTGCGTGCCATCAGGTATTTTCGTAAAGTTAACCGGTTTTATGTGCGCATGGTATGTGTTATGTGTTGTATGTGGGTTTAAATACTGATGTAATCAGGACAGGTAATGCTTGGGGTGTGAAGAGTAAAGTAAGTGGCTAATCACAACTGGCCACTGTAATAGGGACTTACTATACTTGCCATAAACTGAGTTGTTCCTTGAATGACCATGTTGGTGTTTGAATCTTTCAGTGTGTGTGTGTGATGGCCGGAGGTAGATCTTCGAAATCTTTAAGGGGTGGAGGTCATGGTGCTGAACCGCGAACCAAGAGAGGGAGACCCAGAGTTGAGAAGGCGGTTCATGAAGAACCAGAGACCCCTCATCCGGAGGGTGGCGACGAGAGTGCCAATCTGAGAGCTTCAGTAAAGGAGGCTATGGTGGAAGAGTTTCATCAGGTGATGCAGACGATTCTACCGTCTGTGGTGACCGAAGTGATTAAAGCAGTAAGAGAAGGGGAAAGAAAGGAGAGAAACAGGTCCTCGGGAGGACGGGAACAACCAGAGCCGGAAACAGTTTTCTCGGATGACGAAGAAGAGGAGGAAGAAGAAGAGCCTGTGCCAGAGACAGCACGAGGCTGTAACTATGGGGTTGTTATGAGATGTAAGCCCCCTACTTTCGACGGTAATGGCAATGCTGCCGCTGCTCACCGATGGGTGAGAGAGATGGAGGCCGTTCTCGACATCAGCGAGTGTCGGGAAGATCAGAAGGTGAAGTTTGCCACTCATTCATTTGTGGACTCGGCACTATGCTGGTGGGACAACATTGTCCAAGCAGAGGGTAATCGGGCAATCGGGAGAATGAAATGGACCGAGTTGAAGAAGATGGTGATTGAGGAGTTCTGTCCTCACAGGGAAATGGATAAGTTGGAGAGGGAGTTTCTGCAGCTGGAGGCTGGAACCATGACACACCAGCAGTACACAACAAAGTTCAATGAGATGGCACGATTAGTGCCAGATCAGGTGACGCCTCTATCTTGGAAGATCAAGAGGTACATTCAGGGCTTACCGGGGATGTCCGCAGGCATATGATCACCGCCCGACCAAGCACGTTTAGGTCGGCAGTTGATTTGGCAGGGAGACTGTATGACGAGCGGGAGGTTGTGGTGACTGAAGCGAGTAAGAAGGGTGGTGTGATCGGAACTAGAATGGGAGGAGGTTTGGTCGGGGTGATGCCTCGACGGGTAACAAAAAGGCACGGGTGGATGACCGCCACGTGGCCACACCGGGAGCGGGATCGAGGAGTGTGGCAAGTGTGGGAAGGAGCATGCAGGAGAATGTAGGCTGGGTTTGAACGTGTGCTTCAAGTGTGGAAAGATAGGGCATATGGCAAAGGATTGTCTGGCAGGCAAATGCTTCAACTGTGGGGAAAGTGGTCATATGAGCAGAGACTGTAAGAAGTCGAGGGCTGAGGGTTCTGGGGTGAAGAAGACGGGAAGTGAAGGACTGAGGGCGAGCGCCAGGGCATTCACTATAACACATGAGGAAGCTAGGACGGACCCTGATGTTGTATCCGGTACGTTTCTAGTGAACCAAACTTTAGCTTCTGTGTTATTTGACTCGGGTGCCAGTAAGAGTTTTATTTCTGCTACTTTCTGTGCTAAGCTGCCTGTTAGTAGTAGACGTGTTGATGCGCCCTTTGATGTAGAAACTGCCATAGGTAAGTCTACCAGGATTTCTGAGATGATAGAGAACTGTGAGGTGGAATTAGAAGGTCATACGTTTCCTGTTAGACCGTTCGTGATGACCTTGGGTGGTTTTGATTTGGTTCTTGGGATGGATTGGTTGGCGGACTCCGAGGCAAACATTGTGTGTCATAGGAAAATGATTCGGTTGACAGCACCTAACGGAAGTTTGGTAACGGTTTACGGGGATCGATTCACGACGATTCCAAAGGTGATTTCGATGGCGGTGGCGGGAGAGTGTATGAGGCGTGGATGTAGTGCCTACTTGGCCTACGTAAAGGATGTGGATACGCCAACACCATAACTATCCGATGTACCCGTTGTGTGTGACTTTCCAGATGTATTCCCAGAAGACTTATCAGGAGTGCCACCTGACCGTGAGATTGAGTTCCAGATTGACTTGATACCAGGTGCCCAACCCGTTGCCAAGGCACCATATCGATTGGCTCCGACAGAGATGAAAGAGTTGATGGAGCAGTTGCAAGAACTGCTTGACAAGGGGTTCATTAGACCGAGTATCTCTCATTGGGGTGCTCCGGTCCTGTTTGTGAAGAAGAAAGACGGTAGTATGAGGATGTGTATTGACTACCGTGAACTGAATAAATTGACGGTGAAGAACCGCTACCCCTTACCGAGAATAGATGATTTGTTCGATCAGCTTCAGGGTGCCAGTTGGTTTTCAAGGATAGATCTTCGATCTGGCTATCATCAGTTGAAGGTGAAGGAACGAGATATCCCTATAACAGCTTTTCGCACGCGCTATGGTCATTACGAGTTTCTTGTCATGTCTTTTGTTTGACCAACGCGCCAGCTACTTTTATGGATTTGATGAACCGTGTGTGTCGGCGATGCTGGATAAATCAGTGATTGTGTTTATTGATGATATCCTGATTTATTCGAGGAGCGAGATTGAGCATGCCGGTCATATTCGGGAGATTCTGGAGACGCTGAGGAGGGAGAAGTTGTATGCTAAATTCTCCAAGTGCGCGTTCTGGTTGCGCGAAGTTCAGTTCTTGGGTCATGTGGTGAATCCCGACGGGATTACGGTGGACCCGACGAAAGTGGAGGCGGTTATGCAATGGAAGTCACCAAAGATGCCATCTGAGATTCGTAGTTTCTTGGGTTTGGCGGGCTACTATAGAAGATTTATCCAAGACTTCTCTAAGATTGCTTCTCCACTAACTAAGTTGACCCGTAGGGATGTGAAGTTCGTATGGGGTCAAGCTCAAGAGAAGGCGTTCGAAGAGTTAAAGGCGAGATTGACTCAAGCTCCTGTTCTGTCACTACCCGATGGAAGTGAAGATCTGGTGGTTTATTCTGATGCTTCTTATTCGGGGTTGGGGTGCGTGTTGATGCAGAGAGGGAAGGTTATAGCCTATGCATCCCGACGGTTGAAGGTTCATGAGGTCAATTACCCTACTCATGACTTGGAGCTAGCCGTCGTGGTCTTTGTGCTAAAGATTTGGAGGCACTATCTTTACGGTACGAAGTGCGCCATCTTCACTGACCATAAGAGCTTGAAGTACTTCTTCGAGCAGAAGGATTTGAACATGAGGCAGAGACGGTGGTTGGAACTTATAAAGGATTATGATTGTGAGATCCACTACCATCCGGGCAAGGCCAATGTGGTGGCTGATGCCCTTAGCCGGAAAGCGAGGCCCGAGCCGATTCGGGTGAAGGCATGTCAACTGATCATGACCTCTAATATAATGAAGCAAGTCAAAGAGTTTCAAGACGAGGCACTGAAGGAAGATCATCTTAACTCTGAAAGAATGAGAGGTCTGGTTGGGGAATTGGGTGAAAACACACTCGGTGTTAGAACCCGATTCATTCATGTGTGGATTCCTCGTTTTGGGGATCTACGGGTGACAATAATGGATGAAACTCACAAGACTCGATACTCCATTCATCCTGGTTCCACGAAAATGTACCATGCCATGAAGAAAGATTATTGGTGGCCGGGTATGAAGCATGACATGGTGGAGTATGTGAGTAAGTGCCTTACTTGCTTACAGGTGAAGGCAGAGCATCAAAAGCCGTATGGGAAGATCCAACCTTTGGATATACTGGAATGGAAGTGGGAGCACATCACCATGGACTTCATTACAAAGCTTCCGCGTACTCCGAAGGGGTATGATGCCATATGGGTGATAGTTGATCGTCTAAAAAAATGTGCTCACTTTCTACCGATCCGCGAGACATATTCATATGAGAGGTTGGTTGATTTGTTCATCAAGGAAATTATAACTCATCATGGTGTGTCGGTATCTATTGTGTCGGATCGCGATACTCGGTTTACATCTAAATTTTGGAAGAAATTCCACGACACTATGGGGACGAGGTTACATATTAGCACGCTTATCATCCCCAGACTGATGGTCAGTCAGAAAGGACCATTCAGACACTGGAAGACATGCTTCGGGCATGTGTCATTGATTTTGGTGGAAGTTGGGATGACCACCTACCGTTAGCTGAATTCTCCTACAACAAAAGCTATCATGCCAGCATTGGTATGCCACCATATGAGATGCTATACGGTAAGAGATGCAGAACGTCCGTTTGTTGGGGTTTTATTGGTCAGAAGGAATTGGGGAGCGTCGAGGTAATCGAGGCTACGACTGAGAAGCTTGAGAAAATTAAAGCCTTTATGAAGGCAACCAAAGATAGACGGAAGTCGTATGCTGATAAAAGACGCAGGCCGATTGAGTTCCAGGTGGGTGACCGGGTTATGTTGAAGGTCTTACCTTGGAAGGGTATCATCCGATTCAGGAAGCGGGGTAAGTTGAGCCCAAGGTATATAGGCCATTTCCGAATCATCTCTCGAGTAGGAGAGGTGGCCTATAGACTGGAGTTACTGGATGAGTTAAGTGGAATTCACCCGACATTCCATGTATCTCATCTAAGGAAGTGTTAGCTGATAAAGACATGATTGTCCCATTGGAAGACATCGAAGTAGATAAAAGTCTCAATTATGTGGAGAAACCAGTGGCGATCATCGATAGAAAAGAGAAAAGACTGAGAAATAAAGTTGTTCCTCTTGTGCGCGTACAGTGGAAGCACAGGAAGGGATCCGAGTCAACGTGGGAGACTGAGGAAGAAATAAGACAGCACTATCCACGTTTGTTCGAAGAATAACAGGTTTCGGGGACAAAACCTATGTAAGGGGGGTGGACTTGTAATACCCGGTTATTTACTATTTTAAAGCCGACGAAGGAAGAAAAATAAATAAAGTCCAAAGTCGAGGGACCAAATTCGCCAACGAAAGAGAGTCGGGTGAGTGGGAGTATATAAGGAGAGGGCAGCCCTTACCCTCTCCCCACACACTCACAAATCAACCAAAGAAAAGAGGAAAAGAGAGAAAGGAAGAAAAGAGAAAAAGTGTTGGTTCGGGTTGGTTCGAGTAGCCAAAATCATCGTGTAGCAAGCCAAATCGAAGCCCTTGTCGTTGTGCTCGTTTGTGTGAGTTCTAGGACCCCTCTTTTACTTGTTTTCAAACGATTTTGGGGCTGGAAAACATCTAAAATCAGGTTTTTCATGTGGGTGTATGTTGACTCGTTTGTGTATGTGTATGTGTGTGTATGATGTGTTTGAGTCTTGATTGTGAGCTTGCGTGTGCTTGAATGGTGTTGTGGTATGCATCCCTAAGGTTTAGGATGGTCAATTTGGGGTTAAAATGGGTTTAGAAGAGTTTGGAGGCCGAAAACCCTCGGCTGCAGTCGGGATGAACTGCATTCTGCATCAGCTAGGGCTAGGTGACCGACTGGAGGCCGAATGGAGGCCATACGGCTGAATAGGGTGCGATTGAGGTCCATTCGCACGATTGCGGACCATTCGCACGATTGAAGATCCATTCGCATGATTGAAAGGCAAGTCGCATGGAGGACATGCGACTGAAGGTCCAGTCGCATAAGTGCTCATCCGTATTAATCGCATTCGCATGAGGTTCATCCGCATTTTCCATTCGCATGACTGGGCGTTCATTCGCATGGGTATTCATCCGCATTAGTTCATTTTCATAATGTTCAGTCGCATGGAGGCCACGCGACTGAAGGGTGTCCGTACGCCTGAATAGGGCTGTTGCACCCGAGGAAAGTATAGTTTGACTTCTGACTTTCGGGGGAAAGTGCAGATGTAAGTGTTGACATAAAGGTTCCCGTAAGAGCATGTAAGACGATTGTTGTGGCCTTAGAGAGATAATGTAGGCATGATGATGAGGTTGCATGTATATGCATATTATGTATGTATGATGTTGCTCTGTATGACGTGATGACTGTGCATGTTGTGTTCCTTATTATGATGTACGTTTATCTTTCTTGTGGTTTACATGTTATGATAATGAATGGACAAATGAAGTATTATGTAATGTAAAGTGAAAGATAACGAAAGAGGAATATGACGATGAATGCATGCATTAATGAATGAACGAAAGAGGAATACGATGATGAATGCATGCATTAATGAATGAATGAAAGAAGTCTTGCAAGCATTGGATATCAGGGTCCTTCTTTGTGATCGACCAAACGTGTAGTGCCTCTACCGCTTACCTCTAGTACTGTGGCATAGCTCAGCTGTTCATTTATTGACTTCGGCCTAGTAGCTAAATTGTTCGGGGTGTAGCATATGGTATTGGTACGAGAGATATCCGATGTGCAAGTAAAGTTATATCAGACGAATGGAAGTATGAAAAAAAGAATGACAAAGATAATAATGATGCTATCTGTATGTACGTATGATGTATGATCACATACACTTGTAACGAAAGATTTTAATGAAACTAAAGTATGTTTACTATAAAAGCTAGAACTCACTCAGCAACGCTAACTTTTTATATGTTTTCCAGTTGGCAGGTAGTGATTGCTGAGGATGGCACTGCGAGGCTACTCAGCTCTTTTGGGATGGCATCCAATTATAATGCTTTTGTGATGTAATGCAAACATGTATTTGTAATCGGATAATGATGTATTATTTGGCAAAAGTGTTTATAGTGAAAAGAGGTGTCCTTTTTGAATGTTTCCGCTGCAATATTTTCTTAAGACAAATGTAATTATATGTTTTATGCACGACAAATGACCAACTGTAAGCGTCCCGGAGATGGGGCCTTACAGTATGTGGTGATATTTGTAGAGAGAGGGCAGCCATTACCCTCTCCCCACACCCACATTTTTAGCAAACAAAGAGAAGAAGAGAGAAAGAAGAGAAAAGGAGAGAAAAAGGTTGGTTCGGGTAGATTCAAGCTCGAAAATCGTCGTGTAGCGAGTCAAATCGAAACTCTTCTCGTTGTAGTTGTTTGTGTGAGTTCTAGGACCCCTCTTTTACACGTTTTTGAATGATTTGGGGCTGGAACACATCTGGAAAATCGGATTTTTGAAGTGTGTGTTGACCCGTTTGTTTATGTGTGTGTATGTGTATGATTCGTTTGGGTCTTGCTTTTGAGCTTGTGTGTGCTTGAATGGTGTTGTGGTATGCATTCCTAAGGTTTAGGATGGTTGATTTGGGCTTAGAATGGGTTTAGATGAGCTTGGAGGTCGAAAATGGCAGATTGGGTTCGGGATGAACTGCATTCTACACCAGCTAGGGCTAGGCGACCGAGTGGAGACCATAAGGCCGATTGAGGTTCATTCGCACGACTGAGAGCCCAGTCGCATAAATGCTCATCCGCATTAGTTCCATCTGCATTAGGTCCATTCGCAAGGGACTCATCTGCATGGAGTCCATTCGTATTAGTTTCATTCGCACGATTGGGGTTCATCCGCATTGGTTCAATCGCATGATGTTCAGTCACCTAAAGGCCATACGACTGAAGGGTGCCCATACGCTCAAGTAGGGCTGGTGTACTCGAGGGAAGTGTAGTTTAATGACTAACTTTCGGGGGAAAGCGCAGATGTAAGCTTTGACGTGGAAGTTCCCGTAAGTTCTTGTAAGATGATTGTTGAGGCCTTAGAGAGTATGTTGGGCATGATGATGATATTGCATGATTATGCATGTTATGTATGTATGATGTTGCCCTGTATGATGATGATGACCGTGTATGTTGTGTTCCTTATTATGATGTATGTTTATCTTTCCTGTGGCTTTACGATGAATGTTAATGAATGAAATGAAAGTATTATGTAACGTAAATTGGAAGATAATGATAAGAGGAACATGATGAATGAATGCATGCATTAATAAATGATGAAAGTAATGAAAGTCTTGCAAGCATAGTATGTCGGGACACGCTATTAAAAGGTGTTAGCCCAACAGTGTGCAGGTTTGCCACCCCGGGAGGATGCACATCGGGGTCTTTCTTTGTGATTGACCATTTGTATGGAACCATTGTTTCTTGCCTTAGGTACTGTGACCAGAGGTGTCGGGCACCATGAATGAAGGTCTATTATAGGCTTAGGTCCAGTAGCATGAGCATGAAGGGCATAGCACATGACAATGGTATACCTGAACTTTACCTTAGGTACTGTGGCCAGAGGTGTTGTGCACCGTGAATGAAGGTCTATGATAGGCTTAGGCCCAGTATCATGAGCATGAAGGGTAAAGTTCATGGTGTTGACGAAAGGAAAGGATGTAATAATGAACGAACGAATGAAAGTAAGAATGAATGAATGAATGGAAGTTAACGAATGAAGAAGATAATTACTATTATCTATGTGTACGTATGATGTATGATCGCATGAAAGTAAAGCACGGTTTTTAACGAAAGATAAAGTATGTTTTGTTATAAAACTAGAACTCACTCAACAATGCTGACTTTTATGTGTTTCCAGTTAGCAGGCAATGTTGCTGAGGATGACACGAGGTGGCTACTCAGCTCTTTTGGGATGGCATCCATTATATAATGCTTTTGTGATGTAATGCAATAATGTATTTTGTAAATGATTAACGATGTATTATTTTGCAAAAGCTACTATATTGAAATGAAATCTCATTTTTAAATGTTTCCACTGCGATGCTTTATGAAATACAAATGTAATTATATGTTTTATGTGCGACGAGGATACCAACTGTAAGCGTCCCGAGAACAGGACCTTACAAAACTCAATCGGATGACTGAACAATAGCCTTCACAAGATAAGTGCGCATTTCAGCACCTTCTGTCTTGTGCTGCTTGTTTGACATATTTAAAGATCTTTTCATAAAATTGTTTCTGAGTGAAAGTTGTCCGAGAGACTTTGAACTAATCAAGTATAAATTTTTATAATTTTATGACACCGTTTTCTATTTTTAAAACCTGTTCAAACAAATATCAAACATTCTGTCCAAAATCTAAAATTGATGCAATAATCTTTTTTCAATCTACCTTTCATTTTTAGCATTCTTAAACGTCCTAATTTCTTGTAATGAATTCCAACCTCAAATTATTATTCTTTTTATCATTTAGGATATCACTTTTGACTCTTGACATTGAAGTTTTCTTATGTACTCTACAACTATCACTATTCTTGTGAGTTTTCCGTGTGAGTATTTCTATACCCTTTTTTTATATTTTCACACTTTGGAGTGAAACATATTATCTTATAATCGTTGCACTTGTAAAACGTTTGATTCTTATAAACTTATGGCAATTCACTTGTATGTTGTGGTTAGTTGATCTTTGTAGCTACCATGTAATGTCGATTATATGTACAATTATTAACTATTGCTAGCCTGACGACATCATAGATCTATGGGCCTGACAAGCCTGCTTGGTTAATCCAAGTACACTTAGCTAATCGTATATACTTGTAAACGTTTGAGACTTGTAAAACTGTCAAGGTTTGATTGTGCATTTTGTCTTATATCCCTAGTTATTTTGTTCAGTAATTTCATAACATGAGTTGCCATCTTTTATATACTTATGTATTTGAAAACTATGAAAATCTCACCAGCATTATGTTAACCCTTTATTTTTAACATGTTTCAGGTTTGATACTTGATGATTCTCTTTGTGCTCATATAAGACTTGGACCTAGTTTAACTAAATATGTCATTTCTTTGTTTGAAGCTTTTGTAGTGTATGGATTTTTTATTTGTCTTGTAATGTTTAATGAATAATGACATTTAATATTATTCCAACTTAATTAGTTCCATGTGCTATGAACAATCCTTTCACATTCGTCCACCCCCGATGATTCCGCCGTCGGTCGAGGTGTGGCAAAAAGGTCCACTGTGGTAAAACCCTTGGCTCACTTAGAGCATATTGCACCTAGTAAGACTCCAACCCATGACCTTCACTTTGGAAAGTCATGGGTGCCTCCTAAACATAAGAAAATGTTTATTTATTTTCTTATGTTTATATTTGCTAGCCAAAAGAACATGGATAGATAATATATTAAGGTTATCTTTTTTGGTTTTGTTATGGTTTTATTGGTAATTGAGGCTAATGCCTATAGTGAAAATGCTAAATTAAAAATTTTCAAGTTGTGTTTTTGTTGCTAATTAAAGGTGTAATTCTTGTTAATCAAATGGTGCAATAACAGAATAATGTTTGCTACTATATTTTTGTGATATGCAAAGTTAAAAGTCTCCTACATGGCTCAAACCTTCTTTCGTAAATTATTGACGTATGTATTCTCTGAAGATGATAGTGATAATGAGGATGGACAATCATCAATGCATCATGAAAATCACCAACGTCGTAAGTTTATTCGACGTGATCGTATAGAGGGTCACAAACGCATATTTTGTGATTATTTTGCAGAAAACCCAGTATATCCCTCAAATTTATTCCGAGGAGATTTCGGATGAGTCGATCTCTTTTTCTTTGTATCCTAAATGAGGTAGAGTGTAACGAGCCGTACTTCGTCCAAAGAAGAGATAATGTCGGAAGACTCGGTTTATCTTCTTTGCAAAAGATAACTGCTGCATTTAAAATGATGGCATATGGAGTTACAGGATATTTTATGGATGAATACATACAAATTGGTGAAAGCATCGCAATGAAAAGCCTTAAAAAAATTTGTGGAGACAATAGTAAGAGTTTTTTCAAATGAATATTTACGGTCACCAAACACCAATGATATTGCTTGGTTGCTTGCTGTGGGTGAGCAACGAGGATTTCCTCGAATGCTTGGAAGCATCGACTGCATGCATTGGAAGTGGAAAAAATTGTCCCTCGGCCTGGAAGGTATGTACTATGATCATATTCGAGAACCTACTATTATTTTAAAGGCTGATGCTTCATATGATCTCCGGATATGACATGCTTTTTTTTGGTATGCCTGGTTCACACAACGACATTAATGTGCTAGAGAGGTCTTTTATTTTCAGTGAACTTGCACAAGTATGTGCACTTTCGGTCCATTACACAATCAATGACCATGATTATACTATGGGGTATTACCTAGTAGATGGTATTTATCCTAAGTGGCTTACTTTTATGAAGATGATTCCATCACCAAGAGGGAATACAAATAAAAATTTTGCTACAACACAAGAATCTGCAAGAAAAGATGTTAAGCGAGCTTTTGGTATACTTCAACAACGATTTGCAATCATTCGAGGACCTTCACGAATGTTCAAAGTGAATGAACTAACAAATATTATGAAAGCATGTGTTGTTTTAAATTAAATATAATCATTGAAGATGAGTATGATGATGAAGATAATTTTAACTTTGAGTATGATCAACTTGATGAACTTCCTAGATTGTCGCATGATCGTACAACTGAGTTTATGGACTTCGTTCAACATCATGCTCATATTAGAGATAGCTTGGCATATCATCAGCTTCAAGAGGATCTAATTGAACATCAATGGCTACTTTATTCTTAACAATAAATGACATCATGTTATGTATATTATTTCTTTCATGAACATGTGTTAATTACTACTATGAATCGTAACTTTGGATTTTAATATTTGAGAATCCATATTATGGTTGTCATTTTCTTTAGTTTGACCCGTCTTGACTCGAACTCA
>CM046449.1:30417756-30580256 GCA_025506515.1 Flaveria trinervia | reverse complement strand
GGAATAACTAGGAGGAGGAACCTAAGGGGCCTTGCTTTTCCTGGATGGCTAAAACCGAAAGATCGACGGAAATTACTTTTCCAAGCCATTAATAATGACGGCGGCAACATAGCGGCTGATGCGGTGGTGGCGGCTGACGGCAGCGGCAACTTCACTAGGGTGATGGACGCCGTGTCTGCAGTCCCTGATCACAACACCCGCCGCTATGTCATCTACGTCAAGAAGGGTGTGTACCGGGAGAATGTAGAGATTAGTAAAAAGAAAACCAACATTATGATGATCGGTGATGGCATGGACCTGACCGTAATTTCTGGTAACCGGAGCTTCGTTGACGGTTGGACCACCTATCGGTCGGCCACATTTGGCGTGAAGGGAAAAGGGTTTATAGCTCGTGATATGAGATTCGAGAACACGGCAGGGCCTGAAAAGCACCAAGCGGTTGCTTTCCGATCCGACTCGGACCTTTCAGTCGTCTTCCGGTGTGCTATCACGGGGTACCAAGACACTCTGTATGCCCACTCGATGCGTCAGTTCTACAGAGAGTGTTTGATCACAGGGACGGTTGACTTCATATTCGGAGACGGAGTTGTTGTGTTCCAGAAGTGCGACATCCTAGCGAGGAAGGGCCTCCCTGAGCAGAAGAACACGGTTACAGCGCAGGGGCGTAAGGAACCCACTCAGCCTTCGGGCTTTTCCATCCAGTTCTCCAACATATCCGTATCCACGGAGGAGCCCATGCCCATGCCCATGCCCATGCCCATGCCCATGAATATAACTATTAGTAACTCTACTGGTATTAATAATGCTATTCCGCCCACATACCTTGGACGCCCATGGAAGCTCTACTCGCGAACCATCATCATGCAGTCCTACATAAGCGGCCTCATCAGGCCTCAAGGCTGGCTTGAATGGAACGGTGACTTCGCCCTCGATACTCTTTACTACGGAGAGTACATGAACTATGGTCCAGGTGCTGGCCTAGGGGCTCGCGTAACCTGGCCTGGTCTCCATGCCATCAATGATTCCACTCAGGCCAACAACTTCACCGTCGCACAATTCCTCTTAGGAAACTCCTGGTTGCCATCCACCGGAGTCAAGTATACAGCAGGACTCATGCTTTAGTTAATTAATTTCTTATATATGTACACCTACGTACCATTAATTAATTTACTTCAATTCCCATCCTACCTTTTCTTTCTTTTTCCTTCAAGTACGTATTCCTATCCATATATGTATGTATATGCATACGTGTCCAGCTAAGGCTCCTTTGATGATATGATATATTCTCGTAATGTGTCTACTACGGACACTCTTTCTTTTACGCAACCAATTAGAATTTAAACAGAATTCGATCAAAGCTGCTAATTGATCAACCAAGGCTGCCTAGCTTTAATATTACTATTCTTGAATCTTGATGGTACGTCTTCAAAGTACTTTAAATATGCAATTCTCAAGTCCTTATTACAATTCCTTACATGTTTAGAAACTACCTATCTACTCTAACTAGCTACTCGATCAGTTCAAACAACAGCTATCTAGTATTCTTTTTTTTTCTTTTTTGTTTTTTCCATTCATAAAGATGGATGTGAATACATTTCTTTTTCACACGTTTATAAGTATCAAGAAGTTTGACAAATTAAGTGTGTCATTGAGCATCAAAGGAAACAACCAAATATATACATGTACACAATTAAGTCGCATAGTTTAGTGTAGTACTACGTACAGTAAGAAGACACAAACATCCCGACCCAAAGTTTTCAATTGCAAGCCATAACCATATTGATCAAGACCCGGCCATTCATCAGAACCATACTCGCTAAAAGGAATCGGTATGTCTTTGTGTGTGGCTTTTTGTAGTTGTGAATGAGCGTGTGACCAAAGGTGCCATTTAATTTATAAAACTATATATTAAAATGAAGGATAGATGGTTGGTTTATTTCAAAAAGGTTTAATAAAAAAAAAGGAAAAAGAAACTTGAACGAAATACATTATGCAAAATATATACATGAGGTGAATTATTTTGGGTCAAATTTTTTATAAGAAAAGTGTTGGTTTAATATTAATGTGGTTATTGGATGTTGGGCAGAAAGTCATATGATGCTAAGGAAAGCGACCAAAGCAAGTGCGCATATTTAATATTTAAGATACGTATTGACTTTTAACGCGGTTTTGGCGCCCCACCCACGTGATATTCCAGTCCAAACTCAATTTGTGTTTCAGATCACAACATACGATGCTTCTAACCCCTCTGGGTTTTTTCTTAATTCACTTCTGATCCCCTTAGTTTCTAACATGTTGTTTTCACCCCCTTCACTTTCTAATAACTTTGTAAGGTGTTCTTCAATAACATTGAAAATATAGTTTCTTGTTTGCTTATTTTAATGTACGTGTTGGTAAAAATTCGAATAGTTCTACGTTTTAACGTAAATTTTATTCAGAAACAAGTCGGGTCAATCATAATATGTTTTTGTGCTTACTTTTTTATGTACGTTTCGAGTTGATCTACAGCATGAACGTGAATATGTTCGAAAAAAAGTCGATCAAATATAATATGTTTTATTAGACGGTATAAATTCAATTTCATCTACGTTTCGATGTAAGCTTTGTTCGGAAACAAGTCGGGTTGATAATAATCTATATCTATTCGTTTACCAAATACCAGATGTGAGCCAAGCGAAGTTGGTTTATATGGGCTTTTGAGTTGGTCGATGACGCTGGTTCAATCCCTCGTGTACAATTTCTTTTTTTTTTTTTTTTTTCCTTTTGACTTTTCGTATACTTTTTCTATTAAACTACATTTTTATAATTCTTATATTGTAATGCATATTACATTTATATAATCCTTATACCATAGTATAATTGTGTTTTCTATCTACCTTTCAGCTTACATAATCGATCCCGACAACTTCATTTTCTTGGTGATATGAGTAAGGAAAAAGTTTGGGAAAATAGAATCATATGACAAACTCTTAAAGTATGAAAAATAGTCTACGAAATATCTAAAAGCAGGTTTAAATGTGCTTGAAATTGGATTTTTCGATATTAATCACCAACTATTTGCTTGCTAGTTCATTGGTCTAGGTCATTTTGTCATGGTTGTACTCGAGTGATGGTTTTTATGAAAAAGTGGTAAAAAGTGTCTAACTGGAAATAACGAGTTGATGGTAGACTTTTCATGCATGTTTTTACATTAGTTGATTATTTGTTACAATTATGAAACATTCATGTAACATCTGCTCATTTTGAAAAATACAAATCTAAACCCGGATCCGTTTGGGTCAATTTTGAAAAATCAAATACATTAGTTAGAAATTTAATTTATTTTAATCCTTCAAAAATAATAATAATACTATTTATTCAACTTCCATTTATTAAATCAATTCATGATAATTTCAATTCATGGTAATTTCATAATTTATAGAATGAAATTTTAAATTCATGAAGTTTATTTGTCATTTATGAGTTTTAATTATAAAACTAAAATAAAGGATTAAAATACAAAGATCGTTATTTTTACAAATATGTAAAGTCTATAAAAGGTTATTTATATTTATAAGATTTTAAATATTCAATTAAAATAAATACAAGTTACAAGTTCTTATTATATTTATAGAGTCTACAAAGATTTAATAAAAAAAGTTGTTAAATTAAAATTAAAGTTTTAATTAATTTAAAGTTTAAATTGTAATTATTCTTTTATTTATTTAAATTATTAAATTTATATTTAATTCAAATTTCAATCATAACCCCCTTTTAAAAGACTTATAACTCACCATTAACACCATTTATAACCTACTCCTAACCTTAACTATATAAGCAAGCCTTATGTCTTATTTTTCATTTGCTCGTTCTCTAAAAATCTTACTCTCATATCTTTCTTTCATCCATTGGTTATGATCAATTTGAAGAATTTTATTATACAAAAAATTTTAAGAATTCTTAATACTAAGGTAGTCTTTTATTATTTTTATATTATACATTTTAATTATCCTAACATCCAATTGTTCTCGTGACTTTATGTTCTTCTTTTATTCTTTTTTCTATTAAATCTATTTTAATTTTAATCATTATCATTTGATCTTTAATCTTCTAATATTCACTAACCTTATAATAATCACTAACATTCCTAAATCAATCTAACAACACACTAACATAAACAAAGAATTTCATTTGCATATGGACGGCTATGCCGCCGCATTCGATTATTCCACAAGATTATTTTTCTAAATGATGGCTATGCTAAAGTCTTAGAATATTTTTATAACTCAAATAAAGACTAATATACCATATGTTGCCATAATAAATTATTCTAACCCTTTCATGCTTTAACGATTTTAAAAGTGCACATAAGTGCCTTACTACAATTCTGACAGAATATAATCTTACTTCAACTGACCATAACTTGATCATAACAAACTAAATTTGAGTATACTCAGATTCCAATGTTATGTTCATTGAATTAACTTTTTAACTACAGTTTATACGTCATCAAACTCAATCACACGACTCAAAAATAGCCTTCACAAGATAAGTGCGCATTTCAGCACCTTCTGTCTTGTGCTGCTTGTTTGACCTATTTACGGATATTTTCATAAAAATGTTTCTGAATGAAAGTTGTCCGAGAGACTTTGAACTAGTCAAATGTAATTTTTTATAATTTTATGAAACCGTATGCTATTTTAAAAACCTGTTCAAACACGTACGAAACATTCTGTCCAGAATCTAAAATTGGTACAATAATCGCTTATCAATTTACCTTCCGCTTATTGGCATGCCTGAGCATCCTAACTTCTTGTAATGTATTCCAAACAAAAGTTATTGTATTTCTTTTATCATTTAGGACATCACCTTTGACTCTTGACATCCAAGCTTTCTTATGTACTCTACAACCATCACTATACTTGTGAGTTTTCCATGCCCCATCTTACTTTATTTCACACTTATTGAGATGAAACATGTTAACCTTATAAAATTACACTTGTAAACATCTTGATACTTGTAAATGCACATGTAATTCATCTTTACCTTTTTGTCATGGTTATTTGTGTTATTTTAAATCTTATATGAGATACATATTTTGTTTACAATCATTAACTATTGCTAGTCTGGCAACGTCTTAGATCTTTGGGCCTGACAAGCCTATTTGGTGCTAAAGCCGATGTATTGCTGGCTCCTAATTACGTATGACTTGTTCAACATGGGAACCAAGTACACTTAGCCAATCTTATAAACTTGTAATAGTCGAGGTTTCATTATAGATGTATGTGTTCTATAAACTTGCATAATTCATAACCATTGACATGAATTGCTACTTGTAAACCTTTTTATATATATGTATGTTTAACCCATGGGAACTCACCAAATTTTAAAGTTGACCTTTTATTTTTAACATGTTTCAGGTTTGATAGTTGAGGATCTCTTCGTGCTCATATAGGACTTAAACTTAGTTTAATTGAAAATCTTATGTTATTGTTTATATCTTATTTGTATCGTAATGATTTAATTGTCTTGTAATGTTCAATAAAAATGATATTTAATATTATTCCAACTTATTAGTTCCATGTTATATGAATAATCGTTTCACATTCGTCCGCCCCGATGATTCCACCATTGGTCGGGGTGTGACAATTCAAGCATGAAATTGATTCGTTACACAAAAAAGAAAGAGATTGGTAACTAACCTTAGGATATGAAAAACCTTTTTATATTTATTTTCTAGTTCCCAGTGATACTAATTAGATATTAACAAAAAGATCCAAGGTGTTACTCAAATTCACATATTATGAAAGAAAAGTATATCATGAGCCTTTTTCTTTCTAAAGTTTATTTATGATGAAATCCGGATTGGATAGGTGATTAGGTGCTTGAAATATGGACAATGTATCATGCCTTGTTTTATGGTAATTTGATAAGGTTGTTTTCAAATTATGTAAGAATATAGGCTAAAAAGGTCGTATTGTTTCAAAAGTCAAGAATTCAAAAGATGGTTAGTGTTAGTGTACCACATAAAAGAAAAAAAATATAAAATATGGGCCAATGTTTGCCCAACAAACCAAAATGTAAAATTATGTTTATGGTACCATTGCTAGACCTTGTAGCATTTCCGGTTTCGATTTCATCAACTTTTAGCCATTTTTATCATTAATTCGTACCTTCACCTAACCCTAATGAAAATAAAAGTCCTTTTGATTTGTATGCAATTTAGTATGCTTGTAAGAAAATGTAATTGCATGAACGAGAAAACCTTAAAGATCTAGTAGGCCCGGTTAGATGTCTTTGATTTTAGCGGTGTCCATTCTTAAGTTTTGTAAGAACGTGATGTCACACCCCGACCGACAACGGAATCATCGGGGTGGACGAATGTGAAACGATTGTTCATAGCACATGGAACTAAATAAATTGGAATAATATTAAATATCATTTTTTATTAAACAATAGAAGACAATTAAATCATTACAATACAAACAAGATACAACCAACAACATAAGATTTTAAATTAAACTAAGTCCAAGTTTTATATGAGCACGAAGAGATCCTCAAGTATCAAACCTGAAACATGTTAAAAATAAAGAGTCAACTTTGACAGTTGGTGAGTTCTCATGAGTTAAACATACATATATATAAAAAGATTCACAAGTAGCAATTCATGTCAATGGTTATGAATTATGCAAGTTTATAGAACACATATAGCTACAATCAAACCTTGACTTAATTACAAGTTTAGATGATTGGCTAAGTGTACTTAGTTCCCATGATGAACAAGTCATACGTCATCAGGAGTCGGTCTTAGCACCAAATAGGCTTGTCAGGCCCATAGATTTAAGACGTCGCCAGGCTAGCAATAGTTAATGATTGTCAACATATAATGTATCTCATATAGCATTCACCATAATACCAATAACCATGACAAAAAGTAAAGATGAATTGCATGTGTATTTACAAGTATTAAGATGTTTACAAGTGTAATTTCAAAAGGTTAACATGTTCACCCCAAAAGGTGTGAAATAAAGTAAAAAGGGGCATGAAGAACTCGCATGGAGAACTCACAATAATAGTGATGGTTGTAGAGTACATAAGAAAGCTTGGATGTTAAGAGTCAAATGTGATGTCCTAAATGATAAAAAAACAATAACATAAGGTTAGAATTCATTACAAGAAATTAGGAGGCTTAGGAATGCCAATAAATAAAAAGTAGATTGAAGAACGATTATTGTACCAATTTTAGATTCTGGACAGAATATTTGGTATGTTTTAAACAAGTTTTTAAAATAGCAAAAGGTTTCATAAAATTATAAAAATTTACATTTGACTAGTTCAAAGTCTCCCGGAAAACTTTCATTCAGAAATATTTTTTTATGAAAAGATCCGTAAACATGTCAAAACATCAAAACAAGACAGAAAGTGCTGAAGACGTATAAACTATCATTGAAAAGGGCGCTCAATGAACTTAATATTAGAGTATGAGTTTACTCAAATTTAGTTTTTTATGATCAAGTTATGGTCGGTTGAAGTCAGATTATATTCTGTCAAAATTGTAGTAAGACACTTATGTGCACATTTAAAATTGTTAAAGCATGAAACGAGTTAGAACAAATTATTATTTTGATATATGATTATTAGACTTCATTTGAGTTATATAAAAATATTCAAAGACTTTTGCATAGCCATCACTTAGGGAAATAATATTGTGGAACAACCGAATGTGGCAGTATAGCCGTCCATATGCAAACGGGATTCTTTGTTACGTTAGCTTGATTTAAGAATGTCAGTGATTGTTATAAGGTTAGTGAATGTTAGAAGGTTAATGATCAAATGATAATTATTAAAATTAAAAAAGATTTAGTAGAAGAAAGAATAAAAGTAAGAACATAAAGTTATGAGATTGATGGGATGTTAGGATGATTAAACAATATATAAATGCATAATATAAAAGCAATATAAGATTACCTTAGTATTTGAAACTTCTTGAAATCACTTGTAAAAGAAAATCTTGAAATTGATCAAAACCAAAGAATGAAAGAAAGCTTTGTTAGTGATATTTTTAGAGAATGAGCAAATGAAAAGTGAGGCCTAAGTCTTGCTTTTATAGTTGAGATTAGGAGTAGGTTATGAATGGTGTTAATGGTGAGTTATAAGTCTTTTAAAAAGGGGGTTATGATTGGAATTTGAAATAAATATAAAATTAAATAATTTAAATAAATAAAAGAATAATTATAATTTAAACTTTAAAGTTATTAAAATTCTAATTTTAATCTAACAACTTCTTTTTTATTAAATTTTTGTAAACTTTATAAATCTAATAAGAACTTGTGATTTGATTATTTATTTTAATTAAATATTTAAAATCTTATAAATATTAATAACCTTTATAGACCTTACATATTGTAAAATAATGATCTTTGTATTTTAATATTTTATTTTAGTTTTATAATTAAAACTCATAAATGACAAATAAACTTCATGAATTTATAAAATTTTATTCAATAAATCATGAAATTACCATGAATTGATTTAATAATGGAAGTTGAATAAATAGTATTATTATTATTTTTTGAATGATTAAAATAAATTAAATTGCTAACTAATGTATTTGATTTTCCAAAATTGACCCAAACGGATTCGGGTCTGGGTTTTTATTTTCCAAAATGGACAGATGTTACAGTCTCCCCTACTTTAGAAAATTTCGTCCTGAAATTTAATTATGAGAAAATTAATTTCAAGGTTATTTGAAAACTTAGATTTCATTTTGTGTTTGCAAAGGAACTCTTGGGAGCATTAATTTCAATAAGTTTAATTTTGATATTTCGTTACGCTTAAGTTTGTTTAATTTCATGAGTTGAGGTTTTATATGTTTCTTGACAAGGTGAATAGATCATTTTTTAGACCTTTTGGTTGACAAGCTTTTGCATTTTAGACGGTACATGACGACTAAGGAAGTTTTGTCATGAGTGAAGCACCAAATATCATATCAATACGAGAGTCGACTTGACGAACACGAGAAATATTCTTAAGACACTTTTCGAGGAGATATGAATTTATAGGAGCTCCTCAAAGCAAATAACTTTGATATGGTTCTTAGATGATCGATTCTTGTTTACTATGTCATTGAGGTTTCAAAGTTACATTAGTTTAAAGTTGTATCAAAATCGTGTTTGTTAAGATAATGGTTCAATTTAGAATAAGTGTATCATTGAAATGAGTTTTTAGAATAAGTGTGGTTTTGAGGGAAAGACATTCAGAAAGATTATTAAAAGTCATTATGAGAATTGGATAATGAGTTTTAAGATCTAAGAAACAAGATCAATGATAAGACGATTCAAAATGACAAGATGTTTCGAGTGTAACATTCGGTTTACAAACCAAAGCAATACGTTGACTTATCAAAGTATTAGGTCAACTACAACCTTATTGAAGACATGCGTACCTATAAGCGGACACTCACCCAAGGGGTTCCCAGGTAAGGTAAACGGATCCATTGGTTGATTTGGATTTATATGAATACATTGCCTAGACAGAACACCTCGAGATACAGGCATCACGCTCTTCCAGCATTACATGTTTCAAGTTATAGGACATAGACTTTGATTAGACTTAAAAACCACGAATAACGATGCAAAGCTTATTTTGAAAACCATTTGATTTAGGCACATAATGCCTTATAATATGATTTAAGGTTCGTGGTGTGCATTGATAAGATTCAAAGTATAAGAATAAGCACACAAGGCAATCACATAATCAAGTATAAACACATAAGGCACATAAAATCCTATCTAAGAATATAAAATACATGAGAGGACTCATGTTTAAAGGTACTTAGTTATAGTCTAGGTCATTCCATTTCTAATAACCTAATTCCCTATAACCATGGTCTGATACCAATCTGTCACACCCCGACCGATGGCGGAATCATCGGGACGGACGAATGTGAAACGATTGTTCATAGCACATGGAACTAAATAAATTGGAATAATATTAAATATTATTTTTCATTGAACAATAGAAGACAATTAAATCATTACAATACAAACAAGATACAACCAACAACATAAGATTTTCAATTAAACTAACTCCAAGTCCTATATGAGCATGAAGAGATCCTCAAGTATCAAACCTGAAACATGTTGAATATAAAGAGTCAACTTTGAAAGTTGGTGAGTTCCCATGGGTTAACATACATATATATATATATATATATATATATATAAAGATATACAAGTAGCAATTCATGTCAATGGTTATGAATTATGCAAGTTTATAGAACACATATAGCTACAATCAAACCTCGACTTAATTACAAGTTTATATGATTGGCTAAATGTACTTGGTTCCCATGATGAAAAAGTCATACGTCATCAGGAGACGGCAATACATCGGCTTTATTACCAAATAGGCTTGTCAGGCCCATAGATCTAAGACGTCGCCAGACTAGCAATAGTTAATAATTGTCAACATATAATGTATCTTATATAACACTCACAATAATACCAAAACCATGACAAAAAGTAAAGAATAATTGCATGTGCATTTACAAGTATCAAGATGTTTACAAGTGTAAGTTCATAAGGTTAACATGTTTCACCCCAAAAGGTGTGAAGTAAAGTAAAAAGGGGCATGGAGAACTCATAAGGAAAAATCACAATAATAGTGATGGTTGTAGAGTACATAAGAAAGCTTGGATGTCAAGAGTCAAAGGTGATGTCCTAAATGATAAAAAACAATAACATAAGGTCGGAATTCATTACAGAAATTAGGAGGCTTAGGAATGCCAATAAGCAAAAGGTAGATTGAAGAACGATTATTGTACCAATTTTAGATTCTGGATATAATGTTTGGTATGTGTTTAAACAAGTTTTTAAAATAGCAAAAGGTTTCATAAAATTATAAAAATTTACTTTCAATCATAAACATTTTTATGAAAAGATCCGTAAACAGGTCAAAACATCAAAACAAGATAGAACGTGCTGAAATGCGCACTTATTTTGTGAAGGTTATTGTTGAGTCATCCGATTAAGTTTGAAGACGTATAAACTAACGTTGAAAAGGTAACTTAATGAACTTAATATTGGAGTCTGAGTTTACTCAAATTTAGTTTTTTTATGATCAAGTTATGGTCGGTTGAAGTCAGATTATATTCTACCAAAATTATAGTAAGGGACTTATGTGCACATTTAAAATTGCTAAAGCATGAAACAAGTTAAAACAAATTTATTATGTTGATATATAATATATTAGACTTCATTTGAGTTATATAAAAATATTTAAAGACTTTTGCATAGCCATCACTTAGGGAAATAATATTGTGGAACAACCGAATGCGACAGCATAGCCGTCCATATGCAAACGGGATTCTTTGTTTACGTTAGCTTGATTTAAGAATGTCAGTGATTGTTATAAGGTTAGTGAATGTTAGAAGGTTAATGATCAGATGATAATTATTAAAATTAAAAAAGATTTAGTAGAAGAAATAATAAAAGTAAGAACATAAAGTTATGAGATTAATTGGATGTTAGGATGATTAAACAATATATAAATGCATAATATAAAAGCAATATAAGGTTACATTAGTATTTGAAACTTCTTTAAATCACTTATAAAAGAAAAGTCTTGAAATTGATCAAAACCAAAGAATGAAAGAAAGGTTTGTTAGTGAAAAATTTAGAGAATAAGCAAATGAAAATTGAGGTTTAAGCCTTGCTTGTATAGTTGATTTTAGGAGTAGGTTATGAATGGTGTTAATGGTGAGTTATAAGTCTTTTAAAAAAGGGGTTATGATTGGAATTTGAAATAAATATAAAATTAAATAATTTAAATAAATAAAAGAATAATTACAATTTAAACTTTAAAGTTAATAAAATTCTAATTTTAATCTAACAACTTCTTTTTTATTAAATCTTTATAGACTTTATAATCTAATAAGAACTTGTAATTTGATTATTTATTTTAATTGAATATTTAAAATCTTATAAATATTAATAACATTTTATAGACCTTACATATTTATAAAAATAATGATATTTGTATTTTAATCTTTTATTTTAATATAATTAAAACTCATAAATGACAAATAAACTTCATGAATTTATAAAATTATATTCTATAAATCATGAAATTATCATGAATAAATAGTATTATTATTGTTTTTGAAGGATTAAAATAAATTAAATTTCTAACTAATGTATTTGATTTTCCAAAATTGACCCAAACGATTTCGGGTTGGGTTTCTATTTTCCAAAATAGGCAGGTGTTACACATGAAAATGTTGGTTAGATTTTGATCACTCAAGTTGGGTACATGGGACCTTAACTGAGGGTTGGTGGTGACTAGTGAAGTGTTTTTGTTAGTGAAGGTAGATAGTTGCATAAAGGCTTTGCTTAAGGCCAATCAAATGATAAGTGTGGGGATATGATTGCGTGTTATTTATTTGGTGTTAAATATAATCAATTTTGTGTTTTAAAGAGGTTATAAATACGAAATGAGATTACTTTGAGATGTGTTTATGTTACAGGTGTATTAGAGCTTAAAGAGCACAATTTGAACATCTTAGCATGTGCTTGGAAGAATAATGGAAAATAGGATGTTTGTACATGTGAGACTGAAGCGATTGAGAGTAAAAATGTCAAGAAAAAGGTTTTAGCATATAATGCTTCACTATCAGCGCTTAGTACTTGATATCAGCGCTTAGTACTTTGATATCAGCGCGTAGACCAACACATCACAAAAAGATTGAGACCCTGACGCATAGTGTACTGACCCTAGCACACTATGCTTTGTCTGACAATCAGCCCTTAAATTTTTAGGATGTTAAGTACTATTTAAAAATAACTCTAGAGTTTTGAACCTAACCTTCACACCTGCAACTTTTGGACGATTTTAAGGCAACTTAAGTGTTTTTTTCACCAAAAAACTCACCCAGATCAAGCTCTAACAACATCAATTCAACCATTAAAGATTGAATCATGCTGAAGTAGCTAAATTATTTGTAATCATTTTCGAGTATATAGTTTTGTAAGTGAAACATTAGGTTATAATTTGGATTGATTGCTTAGTTTATTTTCTTTTGATACAAGAATTTAATTATGTGTTTGATTGAAGTTCAACAATTTGTTTTTGTTTAAGTATTTGCATTTATCATTCGCATTTAGTTTTCTTGCATCATGAGCAATTCGATTTGCTCACAAAATCATGTCTATGTGATTATTAATTGATTCTTAGTAACCCTTGTAGATCTTTGAACTTTTTAGTATTCTTGTTTTATGTTTTAGTTCAAAGGTATTCAAGCTTGTCTCCAATTTTTCGTGAAGACGACTATTACTTATTTGTACTAGTTATAGTTATTTAACACGATCATTTATCATGAATCTCTCTACCAAAAACCCCTAACCTATGATAATCTATGGGTCTTTGGGTGCTTATATTTTTCCAATCGTATCACCATCTCCTGTTACAAAATTAGCCCCTTGCTTCGCTTATGAATATTTCTTGATTATCCCAAGCACCAAAAAGATAATCTAGCTCGATTACAAAACCTGTAAAATAATAATACCAAAACATATTATAAATGAAGTGGCCTTCCCCTACCTTTCCTTCTAATGTCTTAAAGAATAGTTTTATATCATAATATACCCCTCTCCCAACTCTCTATCTTTTAAGATTCCTTACCTCTCCAACTGAAACAATGACACGCAACACAACTACTAACACCCATACATATCCTCCCACCCTTAACCAAAGTATCTAATGTAACGTGCAAGAAAATTTGAAGTTTTATTCGAATATCTTGTTGTGGATATACGTAATTGTTGTAAAACCAATTGAGAATATGAACGCGGAATAACGATCAATCCAAAGATGATACCAGAAAGAATAAATGTGAACAAGAACTTCTCAAATGATTATTATGAATTGAAATGATTTTCGGATACTTCACCGATTACAACTCTCCTGTATTTATAGTGTGTAACTAACTCTAACTAACTCTCAACACATATTAAGAATTTACACAAAAAACCCTACACTATATCTTCCGAACAAAATAACCCTTCGGAAGATTCCCTACTAACCATATGTATACTTCGGAAGAAATCCAAAGTACACAACAACATCCTTCCGAAGCAAACAGAACCTTCGGAAGATATCAACTTAGCTTCGGAAGACTATATCAAGCTTCGGAAGAAAAACTCAATATTCGGAAGTACACTTGTTTTGGCTTTTAATACTTCACAATCTCCACCTTAAAATCCAAAACAAGATTTTAACCAACTCCCAATGCATCCAAGCAAAACTTGAATTTGCCACCAGGTAGAAACTTTGTAAACACATCTACTGGATTCTCTAAAGTAGACACACCTTCCACTTTCACCTTACCAGCATTCACCACATCCCTTATGAAGTGTAACTTCACATTAATGTGCTTTGTTCTCTCATGAAACATGTTGTTTTTCGACAATTGAACTGCCCCTAGTTATCACAGAATACCACTGAGCCTGACACTTTGATTCCCAACTCAGAAACAAAACCATGCAGCCATATAGCTTCCTTGACTCCCTCAGTCAAAGCTATATACTCAGCCTCTGTTGTAGATAATGCCACCACATGCTGCAACTGAGCTTTCCAACTTACTAAGTTACCCAACACTTGAAATGCATACCCTGTGATAGATCTACCTCTATATAGGTCCTTGGCAAAATCTAAATCCATATAACCAACAATTCTGTCAACCTTCTCATGTTCATGATGCCCAAACATTAAACCATAGTGCTTAGTACCCCTGAGATATCTTAAGATCCATTTTACAGCAACCCAGTGAGCTTTCCCCGGATTTGACAAATACTTGCTGACTAAACTCACAACATACCCAATATCCGGCCTTGTACAAACCATCAAGTACATCAAGCTCCCAACAACATTGGCATAAGGTACTTTCTCCATATATCCAACTTCAGCATCTGACTTAGGACAATCAGAACTTGACAGTTTAATATGAGCACCTATAGGAACTGTTACTGGCTTCACACCATCCATCCTATAGTTACTTAGTACCTTCTCCAAGTAAGACTTTTGAGACAGCTTCAATACCCTATGCTCCTTGTCTCTTGTAATCTCCATGCCCAATATCTTCTTTGCTTCACCTAGATCTTTCATCTCAAACTCAAACATCAACATTTTCTTAGTAGCTTTAACTTCCTCCAAGTCTGAACAAGCCACCAACATGTCATCAACATACAGCAACAAATACACAAATTTGTTCTCACTGTATTCTTTAAAATACACACAACTATCATAGCTGCTCCGGTTGAACCCATTAGTCACCATATGTTCATCAAATCTTTTATACCACTATCTAGGGGATTGCTTCAGCCCATATAAAGACTTCTTCAAGAGACATACCTTCTCTTCCTGCCCCTTCACCTCAACCCCTCTGGCTGCTTCATATAGATAGTCTCATCCAACTTCCTATTAAAAAATGTAGTCTTTACATCCAACTGATGTAACTCCATATCCATAGAAGCAGTTAATGACAGCATAACCTTGATAGATGAATGTTTCACCACAGGTGAGAATATTTCATTATAGTCCACACCTGGCTTCTGTGTAAACCCCTTAGCTACTAGCCCAGCCTTGTACCTAGGAGGTTCACCTTCAGAAATCCCATCTTTCAATTTGAACAACCATTTACATGAAACAGGCTTGTGACTATCAGGTTTATCAACCAGCTCCCATGTGCCGTTTTTATACAGAGATTCCATCTCTTCCTCCATGGCCTTACACCATTTATCATTTTCTTTCACAGAAATTGCCTCAGAGTATGAAATGGTTCATAAATGCTTTCTTCTTTAGCAGCAACAAAGGCCATTGCAGACAAATCCATCCCCTCTCTGAATCTGAGAGGAGGTATCACTTGTCTCCTCTGTCTGTCCCTAGCCAACTGGTAATCATCTATACCACCTCCCTGGCTACTAGAGGTACCTTGATCAACACCTTGATCACTCATCCCTTGCTGCTCCACCTCAATCTGAACCCCACTCTGATCTTCAACCTTTGACTTCCCTTTTTCTTGAATGTCTTTATACATAACATTTTCTTGAAAAATAACATCTCTGCTCACTATCACCTTAGGTCTGTCCCTTCTAGTCTCCATAACCTATACCCTTTAACACCTTCAGGATATCCTAAAAAAACACATTTACAGGCCCTAGGTTCCAACTTCCCTTGGCTAACATGAGCATAAGCCAAAGATCCAAACACCTTAAGTTCCCTATAGTCACCTTTTCTCCCTAACCATGCCTCCATAGGTGTCTTCATGTCTAATGCTGCTGATGAAGATCTATTGACCAAATATGCTGCAGTGAACACAGCTTCAGCCCAGAACATCTTAGGTAAACCAGAACTAGCCAACATACACCTTACCTTTTCAAGTAAAGTTCTATTCATCCTCTCAGCCAGCCCATTCTGCTGAGGAGTCCCTGGCACAGTTCTATGTCTAGCAATACCATAAGTTTTATAAAATTGATTAAACACATGACTGTAGAACTCTAACCCATTATCAGTTCTTAACTTCTTGACTTTCCTCTCAGTTTGAGTTTCCACAAGGACTTTACATTCCTTGAATTTACTGAAAGCATCACTCTTATTCTTCAGTACTACAACCCAAACTCTCCTAGAAAAATCATCAATCATGGTCATAAAGTATCTAGCACCACCCAAAGAATCAACCTTAGCAGGACCCCATAAATCAGAATGAATGTAGTCTAATATCCCACTTGTGATATGTCTAGCCTTTGAAAACTTTACTCTCTTATGTTTACCAAGAGTACAAGTTTCACAAAAACCAAAATCACAACTGCTCAACTCAGTCATTAATTGTTGCTTATGTAACTCCACCAGTCCCTGATGACTAATATGACCAAGTCTCCTATGCCATAACATAGCCTTAGAACTACTATCACTTGAGGCAGATGCCACCTGAGGTTCTACTACACCAGCACTATCTAACAAGTAGATATTATTCTCCCTTCTACTCCCAGACAATACTACCATTGATCTTTTTATCACCTTAGCCTTACCATCTCTAAGACTAACATGGTAACCAGAACTCTCCAATAGCCCTAAAGACAATAAAATTCTCTTAAGACTAGGAATATACCTTACATCATGTAGATCCACCTCCATACCACTCTTCATTTTCAGAGTCACTGTTCCATGACCCACAATCTTGCAAGGTCTGTCATCCCCTAGCTTAACTGATCCAAGATCTTCAATCTTCAGTTCTTTAAAGAACTCCTTCACAGGTGTCATATGATATGAGCACCCTGAATTCATAATCCACTCATCTTTCTTGCCACTGCTAGAGACAGCCAACACATCTGCACTTTCATATCCATCAAAAGAATCATCATGTGCATTGTGTCCAGAATGAGTCTTTGATCCACTTGATTCACCCTTCTTTCTTTCCAAGTCAGGACAATCTTTCTTGAAATGCTTTTTTAATCCACACACATAACACCTCCTCTTGTACTTGGACCTTGACTTTGAGACACTTCTCTACTTGAAGTTTTTTGATCAGATCTCCCCCTGACTACCAAGCCCTCTCCACCATCTTCTTTATAATCAGTTCTCTTCTTCAATTCCTTTAAGTTGAGAGCTGCCAATACTTCTTCCATGGTAAGAGTGTCTCTACCATACATCAAAGTATCCACAAAATGCTCATAAGATGATGACAAAGATGTCAAGAATATGATTGCTTGGTCTTCATCATCTAATTCAACTTTGATGTTTTCAAGATCCAACACCAACTTGTTGAATTCATCAGTATGATCTTCAATTGACTTCCCAGGAGCCATTTGGAATGTGTACAATCGTTTTTTGAGATACAATCTGTTGGCAAGAAACTTCTTCATGTACAGACTTTCCAATTTCGTCCAGACCCCTGCAGCAGACGTCTCCTTAGACACTTCTCTGAGTACTCGATCCCCCAAGTTCAAGATAATTGAACTGTGTGACTGTTCTAGCATCTCCTTCTTTTCCTTGTCTGACATTGTGTTCGGCAACTTGGATTTTCCGGCCAAGGCATCCACCACTCGTTGGTGAACGAGTAATGCCTTCATCTTCAACCGCCATAATCCGAAGTCGTTCTTTCCGTCGAATTTCTCAACTTCGAACTTCGTAGACATCATTGTTGCCGCCGATCAATCTTTGGTTGAATCTGGATTCTCAATTGAGCCGCAAACCAGGCTTTGATACCAATTGTTGTAAAACCAATTGAGAATATGAATGTGGAATAACGATCAATCCAAAGATGATACCAAAAAGAATAAACGTGAACAAGAACTTCTCAAATGATTATTATGAATTGAAATGATTTTCGGATACTTCACCGATTACAACTCTCCTGTATTTATAATGTGTAACTAACTCTAACTAACTCTCAACACATATTAAGAATTTACACAAAAAACCCTACACTATATCTTCCGAACAGAAATAACCCTTCGGAAGATTCCCTACTAACCATATGTATACTTCGGAAGAAATCCAAAGTACACAACAACATCCTTCCGAAGCAAACATAATCTTCAGAAGATATCAACTTAGCTTCGGAAGACTATATCAAGCTTTGGAAGAAAAACTCAATCTTCGGAAGTACACTTGTTTTGGCTTTTAATACTTCATAATAATATATATAAAATCTTCACAACTATGTTGTGATTAAGACCTTGTGACTAAGCTTTATTAGATAAAGCTTTATAATTAAGTTTTGAATAAAACTTAATGGTTAAGTTTGGGATAAAACCTAAATACAAAAATGGCTAAGTTCTGGATAAAAGTTATGACTAAGTTTTTGATTGATCACAGGTTTTAAGTGCAATGATTTGTGTACTTGAATCATTGGATGCGTTTTAGGTTTTCATTCAATTAGTCAGGATTTGAACTGAACCAGTCTCGGTGATTGAATGAGATATTGGTTTTGATAGTAATAGCCTTAATTACATTGAATAAATAGAATTAAAATAGAATTAATGGAATGGAAATCAATGAATCACAGGAGACCCACCTGGAGAGTGTGGCCGGAACAGGGGTTGCCGATGAGGAGTTTTGGTTTTTTTTTTATAAATAATTACACTTAGGTCCATGTTGATTATCATTTTATGCTAACAATCTGTTATTTAAGTTTTAAAATTTACAATTTAAACCCTAAACTTTTTAAAACCTAATTTTATGAATTAATCAATAGATTGTTTTAATAAAACTTTATAAATTTGTAAAACTTTGCATTACAACTATTTATTTTAAATAAATAACTAAAAATTCATAATTAATGGTTACAAATTTATAAATTTATTTTATAATTTATGAAATTGTAATAAATGAAATAATGATACAATTATAGTATTTAATCACCAAAATTAATAAACTCTTTTGATAATGAATATTAAATTACATGAATGTCTCAAATAGGTTTGCGTATATAATTTAAATAGGTCAAATATTACACCAGAGGGAAACATAAGATATTTGACGAAAATAAAGATTGCGTGCCTGAATAATGCTACATGTTATGACACCTGAATCCAATATGATCGGCCGCTATATTTCGAGGCTGGTCAATGAAATTCGTGATATGGTGAAGATGATCATGCCATAAATAATATAGTCTGTGGTAGAGTTAGTCGTGCTTTTGACAAATGGGTTGGTCATAACTTAGGAAGAGCATAAGAAGAGAAAATTGGCCGAAAAACCAAGGGTCTGAGACATGAAAATTTGATAAAAGATTAGAAAAAAGAAACTTCATACTCTATATGTAGATGCAAAATATGTGGGAATAGACATACCGAAACATGCAGGAACTTCATATTCTCTCTCATGTTTGTTTATTAATAAAATAAAAATTTTAATGAACTGTTCACGATCATTTATCGAACAAAATTTAATTTTGTGTTTCTTTATTAAGGAAATGAATTGTTTATGAATTGTTCACGAACAATTGTCGAACATAAATGGACACAAACAAAGAAATACAAACACAAACAAATGTTCATGAGCACATACAGAATCTTATCAAACTTTAACACAAACTTAACTAATTATTCAAACACACTTGACATAATTATCACAAACATAATTAACATAAAAATTAAGAAGTTTGTCAAGCTTTAAAATAATTGAAGTTGATAATATTCAAACGGGAGATGCTGGCAAAAGACATATATTACAACCAGAGTTTCATAGTTTTAGATATTATAACTAGTAAAATAAAAATATAGAATCTTTAAATAAACAAACACAAACGAACATATCATTGAACGTTCACGGACATAAACGAATGAACAAGCCCTTTGTTCGTTTAACTTAATGAATGTAATTTTCTTGTTCTTCGTTCATTTATTAAACGAACAAACATGAATGAACTTCCTGTTAAACAATTCAGAAACTGATAGCTAAACGTTTGGTTTGTTTATAATCCTTTTTTGCTCACATCCATTGGATTGTATTTGAGCTAATAGAGCCAGAGGCATCCTCTGTAATTTAGAAACAAGAAAACATGCCTCTCATTAAGAATAGTGCAGACAATTTGTCATAGATAATATAAACATATCTTTTATTATTATACATAAAAAAATATATGCAAACAACCATATATGAAGTGTTTTATTATTAAGAAACAATGTATGCGGTCAGTTGGTGTTGTTCCCCGTGAAGAAAGATAAGAGAGGGTACATGGATGCAAAGAATAGTTGTAGGCAAAACATGTGACCTTTTGTCCTGTGACATAAATTAAATATGTGCAATCATGGCTTTTTGTGCTACGATTTTGTGACTTTTTATTTCAAAAATCCTCTGGTATGGATGTTTAAATTCTGATTATTACTATGGATCGACAGTACTAGTTTCTTTCCTTGCACAAATCATGATCTCATTTCATGAGTTTCATTACCTACAGCTACTGCAAAAAATAATAATAATAATAATAACAATAATAATTCTAATACTAGCAACCTCAACAAATCAGGCGGCTATCTCACCTCCTAACTCCACATCCCTAACAAGATCGATCTGCAACTCTACGCCATACCCGGATGTTTGCTTCGACTCCCTAAAGCTCTCAGTATCCATCGGTATCAATGCCAGTCGTTATAACAATATCCTCGTCCAATCTCTCAAGGTCGCTATGATGGAAGCAGTGAAACTACTAAGTTTGTTGTCCAGCAGTGATGATAATATCATTGAGAAGCACAAGGGAAGCATGGAAGACTGCAATCAACTCCATGAAATAACTGTTGCCTCCGTGAACAAGTCCATCACTCGCCTGTTAGCGTTCACCACAACCCCCAAAATGTCAAAGTTGGCGGACGTCAGCGCTTTCCTTGCAGCAGCGGAAACCAACAAGAATACTTGTCTCGAAGGCCTGGAGTCTGCATCGGGCCCTCTAAAACCACTTCTGGTCAGCACCATAATCGCTGCTTACAAACACATCAGCAACTGTCTTTCTCTTCTCTCACCGTCACCATCATGTCTCCTCCACATCAAGCTGATTACAATGATGATGATGATGATGATGATGATGATGATGATGTAGACGACTACAACACTCTAACCGTGGCCATTGACGGGAGTGGTAACTTTACCACCATCACTGATGCCATAAATTTTGCTCCCAACAATAGCCTTGACAGGGTCATCATCTACATTAAACAAGGCGTGTATGAAGAAAACGTAGAGATCCCTAGTTACAAACCCAACATAGTTCTTATTGGAGAAGGCAGTGATACTACTATAATCACCGGTAACAGAAGTGTGATGGATGGTTGGACTACTTTCAGATCGGCCACCGTAGGTAACGTCCTCGTGTGTGTGTGTGTGTGTGTGTATATATATATATGTATATTATTGTTATTATTATTGATCAAATAAGGAAGGTATTACGGTACATGCATGCAATTGAATGGAATGCAATGCATGCAGCTGTGTCAGGTGAAGGATTCTTGGCCCGTGACATGGGGTTTTACAACTTAGCAGGAGCAGAGAAGCAGCAGGCAGTAGCCCTTCGTGTGAATGCGGACCTTGCAGCAGTGTACAGATGCACTATAAGCGGTTATCAAGACACGCTCTACGTCCACTCCTTCAGACAGTTTTACAGAGAATGCGACATCTACGGGACCATAGATTTCATATTTGGCAATGCAGCTGCGGTGTTTCAGGAATGCAACATCATATCAAGAATGCCGATGCCCGGCCAGTTCACCGTCATCTCCGCCCAGTCAAGAGACTCTCCTGACCAGCAAACGGGGTTTTCCTTTCAGAATTGTTCCATTTTGGCAACGGAGGACCTCCACGACGTCCACAGCTATCTTGGGAGGCCATGGAGGCCATACTCTCGCACCATCTTCATGGAGTCCTACATTGATGACTTTATTGACCCCAAGGGTTGGATCCATTGGTCAGATGATCACGAAGGCAATTTGGACACCTTATATTATGGCGAGTATGCCAACGTCGGTCCTGGTGCGAGGGTAGATGGTCGAGTGACATGGTCTGGCCATCACCTGATGGACTACTATGAAGCTTCTAACTTCTCAGTCTCCGAATTCATCACCGGCCAGGAGTGGCTAGACTCCACGTCCTTCCCTTATGATGATTCTGTGTAGTTGTACTTGTCGTAACTTTCTTTTCTTTTTTTTTTTCATTAACACTTAACTTTCTCTACTCTCGATATAGAGAGAAATTTAGAGGTATATGAACATGAAACATTAATTAATTTGTGAATTCTTCCCAACTACTCAACGCTTACCTTATTTTAATTGATTTCTTCTCTTCTTTTCTTTATGTAGGAACATCATATATCATCAAATGATCAAAACCCACTTATCTATAGTCAAACTTATTTTGAGGCGTACTTGAGCCACCCTAAAAAGCGTTGCTTCAAAAAATGAGAGTTTTCTGTGCTTTTTTTTGCATGTATGTGACATCACCACACATATATCAAGTGTCATATTACGCCATTATTTGTGTTATATATTATCAGATACCTAACACAATACTTTAAAAGTATTTTTTTAACAAAGAAAAGGAATTAAATAAAGCATTTGCTTGGGTGTCAAATGTGAGGCCAAGGACAAATAAAGCAACAAATTCTTGCCAAAAAACCGATCCAAAATTAATCCAGACACAAGTTCAGAAAGACAAAAGAAAAAAAAAACACATTTAAATGCAACATCAAAAGGTTAATACGTTGCAAATCAACCAAGGACAGGGAAAATACGAGTAATGCGATCCAACGGAATGCTTTTAGCACTAGTTGTCCTCAGTTCAGGATGATTAAACTCATTTCTTGGCAGTGAAACAAGTTCGCCTTTTCCTTCAACAATCCAACCGTTATTTGCCACATGCTGCTCAATAAACTTATCCAAAGACACGCCCTCAATATTAATTGCCTGTTATGTTAACTTGTGTACTTAGGCTCCAGACCAAAGGTATATATAGAAAATATCAGAAACAGACAAGCTTGCTACAACCATACAAACTATACAAGACAAGCAAGATTGCTACAGCCTACAACTTAAGCATTCTCACCAAACATGGGTTCATAAACTTTAGTATTATTATAACCTCTTATTCTAGGCAATGTGAACACCTAGATCAGTGATAGTTTTTCCTACTTCCATACTAGTTAGCAATAGGCACTAACCAATAATTGCAATAAAGGCTGCATACAAGTAAACAAGCACATGAATACGTTGTATCAATACACATATGAATAAAGATTGCTTCCTGAATGCATCGTTTGGAACATGATAAGTCAAAGCCAGCAACACAGCCATTTTGTTGACCCAAACCCAAACTTTCTAGCTACCGGCATGGTTAATCATGACATTTGTAGCTTGTATTCAATTACAACAAGGCAATAGAAAAAACCCATGATAAACAAATTTCCCATTTACTAAAATTAATTTGCAAAAAAAGGCTCTATAGGCTACAATAGCAAGCAAGTATATCCTTTTTACTAATATTAATTTGCCCAGAAAACAGCTTCAGATTTGACAGAACGGATTATAAGATACCAAGCACAATAACATGACAACAAATACCTCAGCAACGACAGATCTTGGGACCTTTTGATATGTCAGAGACAGGACATGAACAGCATATTCTTGAATTGCTTGCTCAAACCCTGTATACAACACAAGCTCCATCTCATCATACAGTATTTAAAATGAACTAAAGACAAAGGTGCAGATAAGATGTCCAAGACTGAATTATAATCCACACATGAGTAAGTTGTTAATTTCTTTCAGCAGATGAGGACTAATCAGTTTCATAGAACTTGTCATCCATGACAAAAAGAAAAGCCCCGTTGTTGATAACAATTACAAATGTACAAGTTACTTCGCCAAGAATATTTCTTTCAGCATCTAGGTGGGTGGGTTTTCCTTAAAAAGATGATAACTAAAGCAGATAAAGTATTTAACCATGTTGACCCTCAAAGGCAATAAATATGGCACCAAAATTTACAACCATGATGACGCTTACGATGCTCTAATAATATAATCAAATTAAACACAAAATTCCTTCGTACTCCATCTCAAAACATCAGCTTAGATAGACGAAAGGTCCACTGTTTTCTCAGGTATCAAGTTGACAAAAGTATCATATATCATTAAAAATCCAGCCCCAGGATTGGTTATCTCCCAGTAGATTAGAAGCAAATATAATGGTCAAGATGACTAAAACAAGAAACTCATGAGTCTTGCCATCCATCCCTTGCAGGTGGCATAAGAGCAAAAACTGAATTTCATAAATACAAACACACAGAAGTTTTTGTGCGTGTGTGAATGTCATTAATGCCTACATACCTGGCACAACTTCAAGGATATGGCGGTTTTTAGCTGCTTCATCCCAAAACTGACGAAATTTGGCAGTCTGCATACCAAATAGTAGATCGGTATCAATGCTAAACTTAGTAAACTTTATCCGGTGCAGAGAGAGATAAAGAGTTCAGCAAATTTATGACATAAAGAAGCTTTTTAAACTGTTTCCCAAAAACTAAATAAATCACTTCTCATGCAAGAATATTATGTTTGGATGTGTTCAAAACATGTATCTGATGGAAATTCCATTCACCAAAAATCCAAAATGTACACTAATACACATACAAACACATCTAATCCAAAGCCAAATCCAGTCTCAAAGCATGTTCCCAAACAAGCCAAATACAGCCAAAAGTAGAAGACAGCAGCAGAGAACTACAAGAGTCTGAGGACATAATCAATAAAGAAATAAAGTAATTATTAATAAGGAAAATATACCTCCAAATAGTGGGAGAGAACTATAAGAGTTTTGAACTGTTCATCCATTTGCTGACATAGGTAAAAGAAACACAAAAAAAACTATGAATTACTTCTCAACATTTAGTGAAAAGAATACATAACAATTATAGAATGACCATTACAAAAGTACCACTCTCTCTGGAATCAAAAAGAGACATAGGCTGAAATCGGGAGCAGGCATTGCCATAAGAGCCTAACATGAAAAATAAATAAATAAATTAAAACTCCACCATAACAAATATGACTATTCAATGGAGAATACTATTTAAATTGTCTCAAACCAATAAAAATAAAAATAAAATAAAAACATTTTTAGGTAAAGGCTTCCATACACAAGCCACCTAACTGCCGTCTTTGGGTATGCTATGATTATGGCATTATGCATTGTGTGGAATGCCTCAAATGCTACCCACATGATGTGTGTCTCATACAATAATAATACATTTTCAGATAAAGACTTCCCACACAAAAACCTCCAAAATGACATCTCTGGGTATGCTATCATTATATGTTGTGTGAGCTAACAGAACTCAAATGCTACTTCTCATGATGTGTGTCCTGTAAATTAAAAACATTTTTAGGTAAAGGCTTCCCATACACAAGCCTCCCAAACGCAAGGACCAGGTGTGCTATAGGATTAGGGTATCCTTGATCATGGCTCATGTCCCATGAAACTCTCCCATGTGGTTCCCCAAGCTAATGTTTGGGGAAGCTAGATTCATCATGTTGGTTACCACTAACAAATGCACAAACATAAACTAGCACATTCAAACCTTAATCAAAATGCGGGCAACAATCTGAGTGCTCATCCTTTCTGGCTCGAACTGTAATGGCAACAAAACAGTTAAAACGATACACAAAGAAATCAACACAAATCACCAATGTGGAAAATGAGTTGCCAAATAGATTTCAAGAGGATTATAAATGAAAATAACCTGATACAGGCGGAGAAGGCAAAGATTTGCATCTAAACTGTAAGTCTGTGACGAAACCTGACATTAACCAACCAAACTACATAAAGTTTACAAAAAATATGTAACTATGTTTATAACACAACTCTAAAGAACTATCAAAATTTTCTTCAAGGAAATGTTTGGTCCCTAGAAGAAGTGGCAAAGCCTTCTGGCCGAATAAATCCAGATCAGGCCACCACACTTAACAAACACTACGCAGCCACCCAGTCACACCATAAAATCCATCTCTTCTCTCTCTCTCTATCTCTCTTCTGTTTTCTCTTATTTAGTAAAAACAAAAAGAATCATGCTATAAGATCCTACCATCCGCAACAACCAAAGTAAACAAAAGGGAAAAACAAAACAAAACAAATCAATTGTTCCCAACTTAATTTATTACAGCTATCTCCAAGCCACAACTACACCATTGTAGATGAACGTGAGATGAGAACTTTAGTCCATCTAGAACCTGTCTAAACCGGCAGAATTGCTTGGAGAAAGTAGGGGAAGGGAACCTGTTCGTTGACGTAGTTTTCGAGATCGGGGAGAATGTCAGGGTTGTAAGGATTGACAGCTACAAGCTGCTCCACGGTGTAAGACGCCTGCTCTCTTCCGCTTCCCATAGGATCCCAATTCACTCTATGCCTCGTATGTGTTTTTGCAATTGCAGGAGATGAGCGAGCACAAGCCACAAGGAAGGAAGACGACCACCGCACCGCACCGCACCGCACCGCACCGCACCGCACCGCACCGCACCGCACCGCACCGCACCGCACCACACCGTGTGTGTGTGTGTTTGTGTGTATGTATAAGTTAGGGTTCCACTTGAACCTTCGAATGGGCCTGGGCCGTTTTACTCGGATGGTCCACGTCCTTATTTTAACTTTTAATCCTTAATTGTTTTGGAATTATATTATATGATTTGATAATTTGATATATAAAACTTTGCACAAACATGACATCAGTGATCCTTGAGGAGGGTCAATGTTGACTACTCCCTCGTTTGAAAACTGAAAATCTAACCGGAACTCAACGAAACAACAGGAGTTATTATATATACAATATATGAATTGCATAAAAGTGTGTAAAAAGTAGCAATTTAAAATAATGAAACGTAAATATTATACTTTGTGACGAAGAAATAGATTGATCATTTTCACATAAAAGAAATAAAAATAGAAAATATATGTATATAATAAAGAAAACTACTAATAATAATAATAATATAATATGGAAATAGTTTCCTTATAAAACTTTCATAATTTGTGTATTATTTATTTATTAATTTAATCATTGATAAAGAAGATATAGTAATTATCTTGTGTTTGTATAACTAAGACTATCCGCAATGCAACGGGCTGCATTTACTACATACATCCTGGTCATCACTAACACATCAGTTTTTTACTCATCCTCCATACATCTATTCCTCCTTTTTTTAACACCAACCCATTCTTTTCACATACAACCTCTCTTTCGCATCATCATATCTCTTTTAGTTTTTTTTAACTTTTATTTTGTAATCTTAAAAAATTTAATAAATAAATGTAAAAATATATTTAAATAATAAATAATAAAAAACAAGATAAACTTGTGAGAAAAAAAAGAATGATGGTTGTTGTTGTTGTGGGTTTTGCTTATCATTATCATCGTTTAACAAACCACTGAAAAAAATTGATGTCTTGATCCATTTTGAAAGTGTAATGTTGAAAAAATTTGAAAGTTTATAAGATTTTGGGATGAAAAATAAATTAGTTTTAGTGAGTATTTATAGGGGAAAAACTAACCGTTTTTTTTTCAAAATAGTTGTTAAAAAATTGCAAATAGCCGTTGTGACCTTTTATAAAAAAAATTGCTTTTTCCTTTAATATAGTTGGCTTATTTTTAACAAAGTATGTGGTTATTTTTAAACAAAAAATTAAATTTTATTCATATGAGCCCACTAATAGATGCATTTAAATGCATTTGATTAAGTATGTGCTTCTCATTTCTATATCCGCTCTCCAATGTTTCCTTTTCAAATACATAATTCGCCTCACTAATGAATCCCCTCTAATTGAAGCATCTCTAATTGAAGCATTGGAGACAATCTAAGTATATGAGGCGAGGGAGGAGCGTAGGTTTGAGCGCCAACAATGGAGTCTTGTTCGAGAATCAAGAAGTCATCATCAAGATCGCAGTTCGCTCTGACAACCATCATCATCCCCGTAGCACTCCTCCTAATGCTCTCACCCTGGTTATTCCGTCACAACCACAGGCACCACCACCGTCACATGCAACCACAGCCGCCGCCGCCGCATCCGTTGATCAGAGAGACGTGCAGCAGCACCCTCTACCCGTCGCTCTGTTATCACACCCTCTCCTCCTCCTCCTCCTCCTCCATCCCTCCTCTACACGACAACCACAACCACAACCACAACCACACCCACACACGGCTGCTGCAACATCTCCTCCACCTGGCCATCCGCAAAACCATCACCCGCGCTGCCAAATCCCGATCAAGAATGGCCGCTCTCACCCTCAAGGCCCAGGAGATCACCAACTGCATCGAACTGCTCGATCAGACCATCTATGAGCTTCAACAATCCATCAATTTGCGTTACGATTACCATTACGTTGCCATGAAGAACCTGCTCAGTGCCGCCATGACCAACGAGAACACCTGCATTGAAGATTCCGTCCACGCCCAGAGTCGCCTTGGCCGCTACTTCCAGAGATCCCTCACGCCCATCATGCGCATGATCAGCAACTGCCTCGCCATAATCACCCACATCGACAACACCCTCACAACCACACCCACACCCACACCCACACCCACACGTCTTCTCTCCAGCCCCCACCCCCACCACGTCCCCTCTTGGATGACCGCCGCTGACCGCAGACTCATGCAGACGCCTCCCCCGCCCACCGTCGTTGTAGCCCTCGACGGCACCGGCAATTTCACCACCATCACCGCTGCCGTCTCAATGGCCCCTAACCGAAGCGCCTCTAGGTATGTCATTCAGATCAAAGCCGGCATCTACAACGAGAATCTGGTCATTCCCAGGCACAGATTAACATCATGCTCGTCGGACAAGGGATGAACTCCACAATCATCACCGGCTCCAGAAACTTTGTCGACGGCTACACCACCTTCACCTCTGCCACACTATGTATGTCATGTATTCCATCTATATACTATACCATGCCTTCACTCTTGATGTGTATTCCATTTCACTTATTAATTACTATAGTCTACGTATATATATACATCTATATGTGTATGTATGGCCTGGGTGCAGCCGTCATTGGGAACAACTTTTTGGCAAGAGACCTTACCATCATCAACACCTCAGGCCCAGAGAAGCATCAAGCGGTGGCTCTCAGGGTCACATCAGATGCTGCCTTCTATCACTGTCAGTTCATCTCCATCAGGATACTCTCTATGCTCACTCCCTCAGCCAGCTCTACCGCGAGTGTGCAATCCACGGCACAGTCGATTTCATCTTTGGAAACGCAGCCGCCATTTTTGAAAGATGTCTGATTCTCGTTCGCAAACCAATCGCCGGTCAGAAAAACGTTATCACCGCACAAGGAAGGTTAGATCCGAACCAGAACACAGGAATCTCACTACAGGACTGCACCGTTATGGCTGCACCAGACTTTTCAATTACTGAAAGGTCTAATTTCTCAACATTTCTGGGTAGACCATGGAGGAATTATTCCAGGACCATAGTCATGAGGAGCTACCTTGGGGACATTATAGACCCCCGAGGTTGGTGCGCATGGAATAAGTACAGCAACCTGGATACCGTTGAATACATCGAATATATGAACTTTGGCCCAGGCGCAGATACTACAAACAGGGTACAATGGGCCGGTTATCATAATAATTCCACCACAGATGTTGACAACTTCACCATACAGTCATTTTTACATGGAGCAAACGAATGGCTAAAGTCAACGGACCTACCTTATGCAGTGGTCTCTACGCAAAAGATTGTAAAAGTGCCTCTGCGCAGGTTTACTGACTCTTTGTCTTATGCTAAACATGTCAAGTAATACAAAGGCTGGGTGGCCCATGTACAGAAACGCAGGCGCAGCTTCAAAGCTAATGCAAAAGTTTGAATATGAGATTTTTTTTTGGAAAGAATGTAACATGAAAATAGCCAATCATTCTTTACATGTTCATATACTTGCTGCATCAACATGCAGGACAATTAAAATAGCCATATACAGTATTGCCATACCATCTACATAGACTGCACTAATGTGGTTTTAAGCTAAGAAAATTTTGTGTAATATATACATACACATATGTACGGGCTTTTTGATGGTATGCTAGAACAAAACTTTCCTGCCCACTAAAACTAAGAGCAAGTAATTTTCTGCATTCCCATCAGAAAACCAAACATCTTTGACCAACTGACTGGCTTTGAAAGTGAATCATTGTTATTCCGACTGCGAAACAAAGTCTGGTCTTTACACAAAATGGTACATACTGTACTTTTTTGATCTCTTCCATACTCTTTATTCCTTGATGTTTTCTTTTAGTGTGTCTGGCTCTTCTACATTTTGATGGTTTCTGGGATAGAGAAATACTGCCCACAAGAAAGCCACAGCAAGACCTACTATGCTGTTAAAAGGTTGGAAAGGGTCACCACCACCACTTACCCATAAAGGATAAGTAGTGGTATTGCTTATCAAAAAGCCACCTTCCTTTAAGACAAAACTGGAAGCCATAATCCCTGCACGCAACCCAATGGGAAGGGAGAGCCTTCCTTGGCATCTCTGCCTAACACCTGCCAGCCCCACTGATAATAGCCAAACTCCTGGTATTGCCTTCAGTGACCTTGTATCCAAAACATATCAGCCATCACAAACTCATAAATATGTATATCAAATCTACCAAGGGCTATTTGTTAGACAAACAGACAAATGACTCGTTTGTAAGCAGACAAAAACATCACGCTGCATTTTATCAAGTGTTTTATTGTCTGCATACAAGTGCAAGGACTCCTTTGAAAGGAGTAAAGTAAAGTGGGGTTTTCTTCGCATATTATGAGTGAAAAAAACATGCTTACCACTGAGATAATGAAAATGCGAGTCCTGACAGGATTATTCCTTGATTATATCCGAGATCAACTGCAATTTCTTCTGACAACCAGGACCTGGAGCAATTCTTCAACGAGAGCAATGGCAACTGTTGTTACAAGCCCTTGACCAACAAATATAAGCAATTTCCCAATCAACTTGAGCAGCGTAACAGCATCTGTAGAAGATGGAATAGTAGGCCAAGATACGCATACAAAACCAAGTAACGCATTTGTATATTGTATCAACAAAACAATAATCACCCCTCCAATCAAGCCATATGCTAAGTTTTGGATCTGTAAGTGAGAAATATAACCAACCAATATTAGCTCTTCCATTCAGGTCATAAATCTGCAACTACAACAGTTTGTGAAATATCAACCAAGAAAGTATCGTTTGAATTTGAAAAAAGAATGTTATATCTTTCCCAACAATAAGATAGCAAAGAGCAAAATATAACAATAGTATTGAGGAGCTGAAGTTAAGCATCAACTGCCAACAATTAATTCATATATATGTGGACCAAATTATGCAGGGGAGCAGATATGCAGGTTCAATATTCTCAATAAACTAAATTTCATAGCATATGGGTATGTACCTAATGCTATTCTTCTACAAAAAGAGGAAAATTAATAAGCAAATAAACATCATCTATACATCACGCGTGCCAAAATGCTCTATCGTCAAGCTTATTACGATGTCATATATGCTATGAACACATAAGCACAAAGCAAACAATAATTTAGCATATATGAAAAAGGAAATTATAGAAGGAATAGCAGAAAACAAAATATTAACACTATAATCAGTTAGAATGTGGGAGAGTAAATATTTATGCTTGCACACCCATTACCCGTTCATATATCTCCAGGTATTTAAAGTCCTATATTTCATGTCTAGAGTCTGGACCTCAGAATCACACTAGCAAAATATAGTAGCATTTTTTGTGCTTTTTCCGCACAATTGGTGTGTATATATGTCTGGGCCTCATAATCACACCAATCCACACCAAGACCCAATTCAAACCTGGGGGATACAACACCACAACCCTCTTTTCGGCTTTCTTTATGTTCTTTTTTGGTAGAGCATAGGTTGTTGGGTCCATGAAAACATGTTATCACATGCCACAGATATAAGAGTACTAAAAAGGAAAGATAAGAAGTATGAAGAATAGATTTTCAAATTAATATAAACACCTGTCTTGCTGAAGTCAACTCAAGTCCATATTTCTCAAGTGGATCTTCATAGCCCCTGATTCTTTTGCCCCATAGCACAACCAGTATCATTATAGAACCATAAAGACCAACCATACAAGCAAGTTCCGCATATTTTGAGGAGTTATGTGCAGCCCAGTTCTGCACAAGTGTTGGAAGCAAAGGAACGACAACTGGCGTCCACAATACAAGCACCATAAAGACAAACCCCAAAATCCTAAGATGACCAGGTAGATTAAAAAAAGATGATAAGCAGAGTTCCCAGTGGATTACCATTTTCACATGATGCAATGATAGGCATCTTAAGAAATCAATTCACTTACAGAACTGTTATAGACTCATAGATACCAATCACAAAAGGAAATATGGTAAGTCACTTCCTAAAATAATAAGCACAACTTGCCCTCAGAAAAAGAATAGTGGGTATAAAACATGATGGCATATGTATTCAGTACTACATATCTTTAGCATATGCATTAATTGCAGGTGATGTTCCAGTCGAAAGCTTAATACAAATTAATAATCATGATACAGTTGGAGATGCATCATACATTTAATTTGGGGCAACATAAATTAGCTTATTATTACCATAGACTTGTATTAAACTATCAGGTGGATGTCTGTCTCTATAAGAACAAGAAACTGGGATTGCATGTAAAATTGCAAGTGGCATTGTTATCAGCAAGAATATTGGTATGATATTATTTTAGTGATTATGTTCTTTCGTTGATCAAATAGCAAATTAAGATCACAGGTGAGGATAGTATTATGCTTAAACTATATCTGACTATCTGAGCCTTAATCAGAGAGTAACCTATATCTCGAAAGTAGGTCATTTAGAAAGATGGTTGCCTATCAAAGGTGCCTGTTTTTTACCATTTCTTTTCTCTCTTAGGTAAGATCATTCTGGTTATAACAGATAGTTTTCTAGACTAATTAGTGGTACTGTTGTCTCAATTCTATCTTACCATAGCACCCAAAGCATGGGGGATTCAGTTTAATTTACAAACAGAACTTAGCATGTTCTGAGGTGAAACCCTAATGCATAAGGACACACAATACCATCTTTACTTGCACCAATTATTGTCATGTTTGGCACATTTTTGCTAGGATGTGTAAAGAAAGTAACGCAAATCCTGGGTACACAGATAGAGCCAATACGATACTCTAACTGTCGCTGTTTACCTCTGAAACAGGGGCCGCTCAGCAAGGTGAAGAAAGGAGATGAGCTTTCCAGTCAAGCTCATAGCGCCACGTATTCCACCCCAAAGTAAAGCAACTTTACCCACCAACTTCAAGATGCCACCTTTTTGCCCCAAATCTGCCAGCAGTGCTACCAGCCTAGCCAGAAAGGGATTTCAGCTACATAATACATATACACATACATACATACACACACATACATATATACATATACACACACACACACACATATATATATATATATAGAGAGAGAGAGAGAGAGAGATGGATGGATGGGATAAATGACTATATGTGCAATGTTCCATATGCAAACCTCTCTTGATCCACTCCACCATCTTCCTTGGTTGGCACTACAGGACCAGCGACTAGCATGGCTTTCTCTGCAAGACTTGTGACTATGTTATCACCACTTTTGGATGTTTCCTCCTCAAGCTTTCCAGGATCCTCATTATTCTTTTTTTGATCGAGTGACAGAGAGGAAACTGTGGAACTTTCAAGCCTGTCACTATATGAACTCTTCATGCAAAATACAAAATTTTTTCAGCATCAATATAAATTTATTGCATACACTGGAAAAAGTATGTACATAGTCTTAAATCAGTGGTCAAAATGCAATTTGATCAGATAATCAATAACCTGAATTAATGACTTTGTTCTTAAAAAGCACAATGACAGTGAAGCAGTAGAGAAATCACTCTAATCAGATTTAATGAGAAACAAAATATCCTAGGATATTACATAGACCAACATGGTGAGACAAGCATGTTGGACATGGATCGTGAGCATGAGTGGGTGTGTGGTATAAAATCTGGAAAGAGATAATTGATTAAACTTGAAGAAATAGACCCTTCACACATGACGCAATTAGAGATATGTCACGTGTTAAAGAGTTAACACCTAATTTATTGCTTTGTAAATAAGGTTTAAGTGGCATGTTAAACGAATAACACTGATCTAAATTCATAAATCATAGCAAATGATCTTATTTTGCCCCACACCACCTCGTTTTATTCAATTTCACAATCAGTGTTTACAATTTTACATTCAACCCAATTACGCTTCATCTGTCCCAGTTATGTAGTCAAATTTCACATCAAACCAAAACCACATTTACAAGTTAGAAAAGAATGATCTATGAAGTACAAAGTTGCCTAGAGTTGACAGAAATGAATCCTTACTTGTTGATGAACCAGTAAAGCAGATGCTCCTAAGGCAGCAGTGACCGCTCCAACCATGACAGTGTCACTACCAAGACTACTTGACACATCTTTCTCCTCATCTTCACCATAAACATTGTTCTGGTTGACTTTATCAAGAGGAATTTCATCAGCATCAATCTTATCTGCTTGTAAATAATATCCTTCCTGAGAATCACTATTTTGATCTCTTAGCCTTTCAGTGCTTCCTATAGAATCTGCTGCATTTATGTTGACAACTTTTCTCAGAGAAGCTAGGCTAGAGCCTACAACAATGCCAACTGGAATCACTTCTTTCATATATCTGGTGCCTAGAACAGCTGAAGAGATGGCCTCTAGTACATGTGCATCCGGCAGATTACCAAGTCCAACCAATTTCTCACCATCCCATGATATTAAATTCTGTCTGCCATATACTACAGCCAATGAAATGATATTTGCAACGTTCTCTAATTCCTCTTTCAGCGCAAGTGCCATTTCTGCCATATCTGTTGCTTGTATTCGTCGGGAAACTTCAACTTCTAAAGATTTAAATATATTCTCTTTGACAAACTGCAAGATCTGTACTGATGCAACATCACCAATTTCAAGTTTTTCTTTGGGACGGTCAATTTTCGTAAATTCTCCCACTGGGTCCCAATCTCCTTCAGCATCTAATATAACACAAGTTGGATCAACAATGTCATTGTTAGACTCAACATCATATGGCAGAGTTCTCTTGTGAGATTGAACATCAACATAATTTGTACCATCACCTGGTTGCTCTAAGAGCTTCCATTGACCTTCTTCTGGAACGTAGTCAAGATATAAAGCAGTAGCAGCATCCAACTGAAGCAACTTATCATTTTTCATCTGTGAATAAAGATGACTTCGAACATAGTGATCATAAATAGTGTTTCTATATGGAAGTCTAGTTATGGAGTGTCGGATGTCATCATGATTCTTGTTATCTTCATCCTTTTTCTCAGTGGAAATTGACATGGTTTGCTGATGATTACCTACTTCTTTAAGCTCAGTTGTCATGCTAGTTTTTCCATCACCTCCTTTCTGTGGCAGGGCAGCAGATTCACTCTCAGAGTCTGCACCTGTGTTATTATCATCATCAACTGCAGATCCATTGTCTTTGTTCTCTTCCAACTGAGTAATCACATCTTCAATTACACTAAATACACTGTTAACTGCTACTTGGGTAGAATCATCCATTCCTGTTAGTGCATCTAATGCCTGGGAAACACTAAAAGATGGAGAATTATAACTTGGAACAGGTTGTGTGCTTGATACATCCTTATTCTGATTTTCACCATCTTCTTTTGCCATCTCAGCAGAAGATGCTAAAGTTTTCTCAGTCCTCTGGAGGGTTGCCACATCAGTAGAATATTCTGATGCATCCTTCTGTTGATTATCTTTATCCACACTTGTTCCACCTTCAAGTCCCAAGTTGACCTGATCACTAACATGATCCTCAGACCTTTCTGTTTTTTTAGAAATGTCAGGGATACTACTCAAATCAGAGTCATGATATTGAGCAGCCTTTTCTTTGGAAAACTCTTCGCTTCCTGATTGGTTGTGGTTGCTTGTGGTCCCTGAATTGGAAATCTCACCACCCTGATGACTGCTGTCATCAAAACTCCCCAAGGTCTGAGTTTTGGTGGGTTCAGAAGCATCATTCTTGCTACAAGGATGATTATTCGAGTCTTCTTCTGTCAAACTACTGTTAAGCTGCGAAGAATTTCTCTCCTTCTCAATACTTGAAAGCCCCACGGATCTTTCTTGCATCTTTGTGTTTACTGATGATGTACCATTAGGAACATGAGAGAGTTCGTTTAAGTTTTTCTTTTGGTTTTCCAGGATTTTAGTAACAGAACTAGTGAGCTTTCCACGGACATCTTCAGGCACAGCATCTTGCAAAGCATTCATTAGGGTCTCTCCTTGACTAACAGCAGTCAGTACCTAATCAAAAAGCCAGCACATGCATATTAGCTTCAGGCTTAGCATGGGAAAAACCTATGCTCTTTTAAGTCAGGGGATTCTATGACTTGCTAATGCCGGATGTACCTACCTTGATTATAAATGATTAGTGCAGTGGGGACCTAAATTAGATGTTTCTCAATTTTTATCTCCCTGACATATGCTTATTAACAAGCTAATATCTGAATCTTAGGGATCAAATTCACAACCATTGTATTAATATGTTTTTAATAATACTAAGCCATCAAATGCATTACCTTAAGCTTTTGTTCTTCTGATAGAGCTTCAGGCATCGTCACATCAAGCATATTCATCACAACTTCTGTAGCTTGTAGCAGTTTCCCTCTTTCACTATCCACATCCCCTTCCTTCAAATCAACAAGATTTGTTTGTGTCACCATTCCGTTGGTTGTATCTCTATCTTTGACTTTATACATTTGTAAGTCAAGACCAGAGCTTGAATTATCATATTCATCACTTCTTTTCAGCATCTTTTTCCAAGGATATGAGGTATTGCCATCCAACTGGTGAAATTTCAGAAAATTATTGCTTCTGCTACTTGCATGAGATGTCATCTGTTTAGAAGGACTAATAGTTATATCACTGTCCTCCAAAAGAGGATGTCGGCCCTTCAGAAGCCCTAGCTCAACAGCTGTAAACCACTGCATGTAAGATTAAATATTACTTACGGATGTAACAACCTAATAGAGTATATGTAGCAAACCAATGCATCTGATCTGTGTTATAACCGATAACTAATTTCTCTAAGTACGTTCCATGATGGAAGCTAAAAGGGAGTATAGTCGTCTATTAATAATTACCTCAACAGCAAGATGCCGACACCATGATACATCTGAAGTCCCAGTAATGCTTTTTTCATCTGATTGAAAAGTGCAGATAAGCAGGCTTGTAAATGGATTTTCTGCTATTAAGCTGTGTGGGATGGAAAAAGGTGGCATTGCACCGTTCTGTTAAAAACATCAGAATATGAAGCTGTTAAATTCTGGACTGGGTCAACATCTATCACACACTGGTCATAGAATGATAATTGGTGGTCATGGGTTTTTCAGTAGTAATCTACATTTACTTTGAAAAAATATTATTTTCACACACTTAATCCAAAGCATGACAACTGCGAGTCCTCATGTCCCAGCAAAGATAGAAAACTATCTACTATTCCAAATCAGAGATATAAAGGTGACATACACAATTTACATATTAAATTCAATGATACTACAACCAAGCTTTTTCCCTTGTATTTTCCTAAGAAGTTTGGAAAATCAAACTTATTGCTAGCAACAGCAGCTTAAATGCGTATATCAGGAAGCACCAATTTCTACACTAAAGCTTTTCTAAAGCAAATATTGAAAAGACATAACATAAACTATAAGGATAAGAACATGGTTTAAGGTACTAGAGCCTAAACCTTAGGCAAGTCAGATATATGTGCAAGTATTTGCCTCATTTACACAAATGTTTCATAAGAAACATCCACCGGTCAATTGTCGAGCTAGACCCCAAGAGGTTATAAACTATGGCTGGTAACATATTTTATTTTATTACCTGAATAAAGAGAAGTGGAATCTTTATATTGCCAACCACATTTGTTGTACTGGAACTGACATAAAATTCATCTATTGAATCAAATCCATATGACACCATAGATATTGCTTCCTCAAAATCTTTAAGTGACTTAGCTTGTAAAGCCTTTTCAACATCAAACCCTTTAGTTCGACCCAGAAATAGTTCCTGCAAGCAGTAGAAGACATTATGAAGCTGCTATTGAGGATATAAAACACTTACGGGCAAATAAAATAACTCGGTCTTTGTCCAAAAGTTAAAGCCCATTTGATCACCAAATTACCATAGCCTTTCACATCGAGGCTCACCCCCGCCTCCTAAAACTTACAGAAAGGGATTAGTCTAAAGAAAATTAATGGCAAGACTTGAAGTCTAGGACTTGGTATTACAATCCTGCTCTCAAGTTTGTTGTTACGTTATTATTGTTATGACCTTTTGATCTTTGCCTTAATTTTTTTTCTGGCCAGCCGAAAGTGGAAGGTTATTAATAGAGACTATGTTAAACCAGTATGTTATCACTTATGCATATCACTGGAACATCCCGTATACTTTGTTAAAATGGATTGAAAATGAAATAAAAACATATTCTTATAGTTTTAATGTGAAAGGGTTTACAACCTTGTTGGATTGCAGCATATCAATCAAGCCGCTTGTAAGAGTCTGATGGAAATAAAGATGATTAGAAGCCTTGTTCAAGTCAAAAGGATTGTCTAGGCATGTGGCAGCTGTAAGAGGTGTTTCGTCTCCAACTTCTGATAGATACTTTGTCAAGATATTTGCACCATAACCGAATCCAAGGGCCATGAAAGTTGTCCAAGGTCTGGCCCTGTTGATGAACTGTAGAGCGGTGCCGATATCATGGCTGTCAGCAGCGGTAAACAACCTAGAGATATAAATATAGGTAAAAATGTGATAGTAGTAGAAAGATTTAAGCATGATTTAAAGTATGTGATTTCCAAGTGAGATAAGTGCAGGTATGAAAGTAAGATGAGACCGTGGTGTGGTGAGGGGAGAACGGGCACAACCCCTGGGATTGATGACAATGGGGAAACAGCCTCGTGTTAAGCATTCGCAGACGAAGGACCTGACATTGTCATCCATACTCCCGTGTGTAGTCCCAGGGACGATGACAAGGGTGGTGTCGAGACCATGTTCGGAGGTCAGGTCCAGATTGGCGGGCCAGTCCAAGGAGAGGACCCCGCCATCGGCGGTGTTGAGGCATGACCTCTGATAGAAAAGCTGCTGCGGATGATCATGAGGACTATGAATGTGTGGAATTGGCCCCGTATCGACGCAGAGAAGACGGCCGTCCTCCTCCAGCAACTTGGCAGGAGAATCATCGACCAAGGCGCACCGCAGCTTGATGAAACGGTTGAAGGGCGTGGGAGAGGTAAAAAGAGTCCAGCGCCCGATGTCATGGTTATCATTTGAATCATTTGAAGTGAATTTGTAGACTACAAGGGCGAGTGCAGTGGTGAGCCCTAGGGCTGGGGGGGCCAGCTGAGAGAGAAAGGCATGGACCAAATCGTGATGTGAAGAAGATGAGCTGAAGCAGCCGCAGCCCAGGAGGTGCGTGCGAGTGCGACGCCATGATGGTGGATGGAAAGTGGAAGGCCTGATGATGTTTGTGTTGAATGGAGGCGCTGGCAGCTCTCGGCCGAGGCTCATTGCTTTGCTGTTCATTTCATGTCGTCCGCCCCAGAAGAAACAACTCAACAAGGATGGATGGATCATACATGTTCTCACTTTCCACGAAACGAGACTTGGTCCACATAAACTGGCGGCCTCGTCTAACATAATCAATCGCCAATCCCAAAGCCACCCACTACAAATGAATACTCTCTCAACCTCAGATTTACTTAAAAAGAAACCCACTAACACTCAACATGAGATCGTATCGTGCTATCATCTCATAATCAAGGACACTTGACTAATGTGCCCAGAAAACATAAATCTCATTTCAACTTTTACTCACAAATAAACTAAATAATAATTGTTTTATGACCAGAATTAGAACTACGCTGCTAGCCAACAATGTCATTTTCTAAATAAAATTTCTATTAAAATACTTCATATTTCATAAATTATTGTCTTTTTAAAGTATGTTTTTAATAATAAAAAAACATGTTTTTTTTTATCAAAAAATATGTTTTATAATTTAAAAAGTATATAAATAATTATTAGCATTTAATGTATCATTCAATTGATAACTTTCAATGCTATACGAGTTCAAATTCTAGGAGGAATCTAGATTGTAAAAAAATAACATGTGACATTTAAACGTTTTGATTTATTATTACTATAGATTAGTATAGTTTTAAAAACACACAAACCGGGAGAACAAACGCATTGTTCATGTTGCTATATTTGAACATTTGTACAAATTTCAATTAGTCATGCAACAAGCTATTTTGAATTAATATTATGTAATAAAAGGGACCAACATCTTTATTTTTCGCATCTAAAAATTCTTTTCTTTGATTAAGGTAATAGCAATTGATCTTATCTTCTAAACCATTTTATTATCCTTCAAATCATGACTCTAGTTATAACAAGTCTAACTTTACAAACCCATTATAATTAACTAATTTAAATAATTTCTTAAAAATGATAGTTGCAATGAAGATGTGTATAACTTGCTTTTCCCCGAGCACCTAAATGTGAGAAAGTAGGAGTATGGGTTGAATATTGACCATGAGGTTTGAATAATGAAGGGGTATCACCCCGACAAGTTGAACCTGAAAAGTAAACATCAGATGCCCCCCGCCGCGGCTCAAACATAAAAGCGCACCAAACCAAGTCCAATCACGGCTCGCTTACTCGACAAGCTACGTCGCGACTTATTCGAGCGGCAACCGAAGCAGCGGCCCACCCGAGTGACAAGTTGAACCGCTGCCCAAAACCCCGACCCACCATATGCGGCAGACCAAGTCGCGGCTGGGAGAGCAACCCAGGCCGCGACAAAAGACCTCACTCCGAGGCATGGCAATGCAACTTCGGTTTTCATATTCAAACACTTAAGTGTCATGGAAATACGATAACGAAAGTCATGCGTGGGCTACAAGGGAATAAAACAGAAACATAAAATGACAAAAAGAATAAAGCCAAAACATTGACAGAAGATCGGGACAACCCACAAAGTTCCAAAGTCGACTACAAAATCAAATGACATTAATTCCAAGTAAAAAACTCTTTGCATCAGAAAGGTATAAAACCTCCTGACTAGGAGATTTCAGGCTCATGTCATCGACCACAGACTTCCAAGAATTGAACCATGTCATGTTTTGTTCCCATTCACAAGCACTATGTAACATCTGCCGATTTCTGTAACATCATCTTTACGTTAATTAAAAGTTAACGTCGTTTAATCTTGTAAGGACTATTGTTGCCTAATATAAAACTCGTGGGTTACTTATGCTCATTACTTTAATTTATCTTTTAATCTTTAAGCTTGAAAGTTTATAATATAACTATTAAATAATAATAATAATAATAATAATAATAATAATAATGATAATAATAATAATAATGTTGTTACAAATAACAATAATTTAGAAAATTTAATTTAAGTCCAGGAGGTTATTATGTGATTTTTGAAACCTTAATATTAAAGTTTGTGCATGAAATGTTAGGAACTAAACCGCAGGGACCATTTGTGAAAACAATGGAAACCAACCCCCCCCCCCCCCCTTGTGCAACCCCCGCTTTTCCGGCCAGGGTACCGGCCAAACGCCGGCAGCCTTTCCGGCGACCCTTAAAGTTTCCCAAAACACCCGAAATCAATCACGTATTAACCCTAAATCATCCCAAATCATTCTTATAATTGTCTCGAACATGAATGCGATCTTGATTTCGTTTAATCGTCGGTTACAAGTACCAATCGACTAAATAACCGAAACACTCTTAAATCCATAGCCGTTCGGCCATTAAACGTTCATAGTAATCTAATTAACTTCACCTAATCAACCGTATTCCAATTCCTAAATCATTAGAACTCTCAATTTTACCTGAAATCAACACAATCATCACCTTCGATCACTCACCTTCAACGCGAACCGAACCCTATTCGAACTTCGTTACCTGGTCATCATAAACCAAAATTGAATGAGGGCTTTTGATCTCGGAGGTTACTAGAAGCTTTCTGCACAATCAATTGGATTATCATCCACATTTGCATATCGAACATATTCGAGGCTTGGTCGCGAGCTCTCCTACATTTGTTCATCGTCAAATTAACATCATTCGGGTAATTAATCGCATGTACACACTCTTCTATACATGGGGAGCAAAAGCCCCATGATTGTAAGCGTTAACAAAATCAAACTGATGTTGAATTCGATCAAAGATGATTCTAGGGTTTATGCAATTTGGGGAAATTCATTGGGATTATGTTTTTAACATTTTAAAACTGAAATCTTGCACCACCAAGGCTTTTAGTTCACTGGATAAGGTGCTTGCCCCACACACATGAGGTCTCGGGTTTGAACCCGGGCACCTTCATGTAATTTTTTAGGGGTTTTGGCCCAAAAATAATTTCAGAAAATTTATAATAAATATACTAATTTCATTTAAAAACTTTAAATATTTTTAAAATCACTTAACTAATTTGTTAGAATTTATTTCTTATAATATTTTGATTAATTATTTTAAACAAATGATATAAATAGTTCAATTTGTTATAAAATAGATTTTAAATACTGTTTAACTTATTAAATCATTATTTATTCAAATAATATATTTAAATTATTTCTTATAAGTTAAACTTAAAATATTGTTTTAATTTACTGAATAGTTATTTGTTCAAATAATATATTTAAATTTATAAAATAGACAGTAAATATCGTTATAACTCACTAAGTCATTATTTGTTCAAATAACAAGTATATATTATTGTTTAAAATAGGAGTTATTATAAAAGTTTGTTAAACTATATTTAGACTTGTTACAAATGATTATCTTTTATTTCTTAGTATTAAAATGATCAAATAGTATATTGACTCCAAAACGTAATCGAATTTACCTTGTTAGTTGGATCTAATTATTCACATCCCAAATTCCACTTAAAACCCTAGTGCTCGTTAAAACGTCAAATTTATTATTAAACTTTAACCTTGTAAATATATATATATATATATATAATTTTAGGTGTCTTATGAAGAACTACATTGGATCACTGCTTATTACATTTCTTATTTAATCGTCATTCTATACTTATTTGATCAAGTGAGTATTTCTATACCCCTTTTTCATATTTTCACACTTTGGGGTGAAACATGTTACCTTATAATCGTTGCACTTGTAAACCGTTTGATTCTTGTAAACTTATGGCATTTCACCTGTATGTTGTGGTTAGTTGAACTTTGTGGCTACCATGTAATGTCGAATATATGTACAATCATTAACTATTGCTAGCCTAGCGAAGTCATAGATCTATGGGCCAGACAAGCCTGCTTGGTTGATCCAAGTACACTTAGCTAATCGTATATACTTTTAAACATTTGAGACTTGTAAAACTTTGTCGAGGTTTGATTGTGCATTCTGTCTTACATCCCTAGTTTACTTTGTTCTCTAACTTAAAACATGAATTGCCATCTTTTATATACTTATGTATTGAAAACTATGAAAATCTCACTAACATTATTGTTGACCTTTTTTATTTTTAACATGTTTCAGGAAATACTCAAGCTTGATCGCCTTTTATGAAGTTGTTCACACCTAGGAATGGGACTAGTTAACTTAATGAATGAGCTTGTTATATTTCTTATATTGTGTTTTTATTTGAGACTTATGCTTGTAATGTACCTTTCAAACTTATGAATAATATATTTGGATTTAATAATAGCGTTATGTGACTGTGAACGATCTTAACTCTCACTCCTCGACGTTTCCGCTGTCAAGGTTGGGGTGTGACAATTTCAGGTTATAAACCCGAACCCGTTTTTTTATTAAACTATTATAATAATTATAATGGATCAAATGTATTAAATATGCATTTTATATTGTGAATTATTCCTTTATTAATCATTGAAATAACTTGCAATAATTTATGATTTATAAATAATTCTTTATAAAGTTATAAAGTTTTACTAATAATTTTTTAAATATTGAAAATGAAAAGAAAAAAAAATCAAATTATAAAAGTTACAAGTTTTACAAAAGTTATAAAGATTATTAAATAATTGATTTGATAAGTTATTTATATTAGGTATATATAAGTCTAGGGTTTACTTTGTAATTTTCAAATCTTTATTTAAAAGTTTTTACATAAAATAATAAACTTTCAAACAACAGGGACCAAAATTGTAAATATCGTTTAAAACCCAAACCACCTTTCCCCTTGCCCGTAAATCCGGCCACCTTGCTGGCCAAACTCCGGCCACGCACCGGTGGCCCTAAAAACCCATTAAACTGTTCGAAAACGTTTCCAAATCGTTCCAAATTCAACCGTGTACATGTTTCGAACTTGATGGAATCATTTAATCATGTTTACGAGTTGGTTACGAACCTTAATCGATCAAGAAACCGAAGCCTTAAAGTTTATGGCCATTCGAACATTAAGCCATAGTAATAGCCTAATTAACCCAACCAATCAATCATCTATCTATTTTTAAGCTGGTAATCAACGTAATTCCTCCTGAGAAACACATAAACGATACATTCGATCATCACCTTCATCGCGACCTGCAACTTGGTCGACAACCATCTTCGAAGCATTTTAACTTAAAATTGAGTGAAGGCTTTGAATCATAAGCACGCTCTAAAGCTTCATACGAAAGGAATTTGATTATGATCAACTCAATCACCACAAACCAACCTCCACCCGTCGCGACGCGTTCTTAAACCCGTGATTAACAATTTGAACTCGATACTATAAGTTACACATATCATTATACTCGGTTTAACATAGGGAAACAAAGCCCTAATGTTAATTTGGTTAACATATCCGAATTGATGTTCAATTTGACACAATTCCATTTTTAGGGTTCTTGAGTAATTTGGGGTTTTCTTTAATCAATAGATTTATAAAATTATTTTGAATCTTAAGCAGATATGGGCTATAGCTCAACTGGTAACTCGTGAACCCAATAGGCAAGAGGTCTCGGGTTTGAACCGGGCCTCTGCCATTTTTTATTTAATTAGTTTTTTTATACAATTTATAATTCAGAAAATTAATATTATATTAATAAATCACAATAAAAATTATTTTGTTAATTAATTATACCAGAAAATATCAAGTTAATTATTAAAGGTTTTAACACTTATAATTCTTAGATTTAATTAATTATTTAAGAATAAAAAGTTATAAAAATATTACTTAGTCATTTATGTTATAAATATATTATAGTTCAGTGATTATTTAAATAATTAATTATGCAAATGATTATTTAGATGATTATTTAAATAATTAATTATTCAATGATTATTTAACCATGTTAAATCATAAATAGTTAATAAATTTATTCGTTAACTTTTATTTAAATTCTTGAAATTTGTAAAACGATATAATTTACTTTATTCTTATTTTTTTGGGTTTTGTATTATAAACCTTTATGATAAATCATTTTAAAAACCCAAAACTTTATAAAATCATTTTAAATAATTTTAACGTCATTTAGATAAGTATTTAATTAATTCTCTTTATCAAGTTTTAAATAATTAATTATTAAATTAATTACTTCTTTTCACATATTATACCTAATTTTTATTAAATCTTTAACTTAAATTGCTGAGATATTTTTAATTAATCTTAAATTTAATTGAATTATATTAGCTTTATTAAACCAAAAACGATTCATTATTTTACTTAATTATTCAAACCCCCCAACTTTCAATTGAAACCCTAGTCCACGTTTCATTGTTAATTTTATTATCGAACATAATGTTGGAATCTATACGTTTAGGCAACGTGTAAAAGAAATCATTGGAGCCTGATCGGTAGTGAAAGTTCAATGTTTAACGGCTTTATTTTCATGGTTTACATGTAAATTTATAAGAAATAGAGTTACTTTTGGGATTATTTATGGTTGAAGGTTAAACATGAATAATACGAAGAAATAGCGTCGCTAACTTTTGTATGCATGATAGTTGGTAGGTATATGTTGATGTTGAGGAGTTGCAGGCATGGATGCATAAGCTACTGGGAGCATTTTGAGGCTAGCATCCATATTTTGACATGTCATGTATTTTGAGATGAAAACTAATGTTGTAAATGACATGTTTTAGTTATAAATGAAAGTTTTAAATTCCGCTGCAAAATTAATGTATGTTTTCTAATGTTTTATGTGCGATGAACCACCAGTTGTAAGCGTCCTGGGAACGGGGCCTTACACGACATCAACAACCATCAGGTCTAACTTTTGTTCTTCAATCTCTAAAGCTTTCATATGATTCCAACCTGCATCATCACAAGCAAAGCAAGTATCTGTGGTGGCGTCCTCACTTTCGTGAGGATAACACTCATCAATGACATCCGCCATAAAGCATTCATCATTTGGTAGAGAATTTGGTATATTAGAAAACATATTTAAGCACAATTTCCTATTACCAAATGTCATATCCACTGTTACGATTCTATAATTTATCAAAGCATTTTGCGGTGGCCAAGAATGGTCTACCAAGTATGACATTAGGTTGCTTTGTTTTATCATTTGACACATAGTCCAAAACCAAGAAATCAACCGGGTAGTAAAAATCTTCAATCATAACAATCACATCATAGACGATCCCTCTAGTAAGATTAGGTGTTAAATCGGCTAATACCACTGTGGTATCTGCCTTACGAAGTGGACCGAAATCATATTGATCATATAAGCTTCCTGGAAGGATACTTACACTTGCTCCAAGATCCAGTAACGCCCCTGCCATTTTAAAGTCGCCAACTTGAATTGGTATCAAGGGCGTTCCAGGATCTTGAAGTTTTAGAGGTAAGGAACCCATCAACACAACACTCACTTTTTCTGTTAAATCAAGCATTTTTGGAAATTTATTATTTCGTTTTTGAGTACACATGTCTTTAAGGTATTTAGCATAAGTCGACACTTGTTTAATTGCATCAAGTAAGGGAATGTTGATTTTTACTTGTTTGAAAATTTCTCAAATTTCCTCCTGTTGTAGACCTCGTTTATTTAAAATCTTTGACTTTTCAGGATTTTCTAAAGCTTTTGGATAAGGAATCGTGTGAACCTCCATATCCTTACCGTTGACCTTAGGTGACTCTTGCTTTAGCATGTGTTTTTTTATCATGAAAAGCTACTTTTTTATGTTTTCTAGTTAATTGTATGTCTGGCTCACACTCGTCATCACTTTTCCCATCCTCACCAAGATCCTCCACCACTCCGTCTTGAACTGGTGGTGGAGATACCACTTTGTTATCATACACTTTACCAGAGTGAAGAATACTTACCTGATTGATGTTTGCACTTTTTGTACTTCTTGCACCGGATGTTTGATGTTGAAGATTGACAGTGGTGTCACTAGGTAATGTTACTGGATTTCTTCTCAATTGTGTCATCTCCTCTAAAATTTGCCCGACTTGCTTAGCTAACGCCTCTACAGTTTTATCTTGTACCTCATTGTCTTTTTTAATCTCCTTGAGAAAGTCCATGACCTCTGATAGGTTGTTTGAGCCTCCTTGATCAACATTAGGTTGATAATTTCTCGAATATCCTTTGTTGTACCCCCTTAATTGTAGTTTTGATTATTATACATCAGTTGTCAGTTCTAATACGATTGACCTCGTTGATTTGGTACCTGAAAATAAGGATTAGATTGGTTAGATGTGTTACCATATTTAAAATTGGGATGATTACGCAAACCTGGATGATATGTATTAGAATTCATATCATATTGCTTTCGATCACCATATACTTGGTTAACCTCTTCCTCCGCTCAACCTACTTGCATTGGGCACTCCATAATGGCATGTCCTAAGTCGCCACATCCTTCACACACCGGAATAATTGGACCGCCTTGAGTTGTCACATTGCCTCCATTAAGATTCAAACTCGCCAATTGATGTTCCAACATTTGATTGGTTTTCTCCGATTGTTCTAATCTTTCATTTGCATTAATAGTCCCCGCAGATCTAACAATGGCATTTTCTTCTTCGTATTAGACTGAGCTTGCCTTTTTGATTTCACCGCCATCTTCTCTAAGAATTCCCAATCCACCTCGACATGATTGGAAAGAAATGTTCCCCCCGTAGTGGAATTCACATCCCGGATGTCATCGGTAGATAAGCCATCATAGAATGCATTGATCAACTCCCATTGTGGAATGCCATGATGGGGACAATTCCTTAACAATTGCTTAAATCTTTTCCACGCTTCATAGAAAAGCTCACTTGATTGTTGTTGGAAGTTCCGAATATTAGCTCTTACATCACTTGTTCGTTGAGGTGTGTAATACTCTTCTAAGAATTGTTGTTGCATATCCTCCCACGAGAAGAGGCTTGTGGATGGCAAGGATAGAAACCATTGTTTTGCGGCATCCTTCAATGTGAATTGAAATAATACTGGCTTAACTTGGTCTGGTGTAAACCCTTGTCCTCCAATTGTGCCACACAGCGCTTCAAATTCAGAAATATGAAGGTAAGGTTCTTCAGTTCCTTTACCATAAAAAGATGGCAACATGTTCAAGCCTTGAGGTCTCACTTCAAAGGATCTACCATGTGTAACAGGGCTTACTATTGGAGATGAGTTGACTACAATTTGAGGTCTGAAATGGCTTTCAACTCCTCGGATTGGGGCATGGTGATGGAGTTGTGGTAGACCATCATAATGTTGAGAAAAACCCAGTTGAGGATGTTGATTCATTGGTTTCCGCATGCCTCTTGGAGGACCTTGATTAGCCATTTGAAAGATTGGGTTAAAGTGATTATTATATCCTCCCGGATGTTGATATCCATAGTTATACCCAACTCCATATTCATCTACCCCTCTATAACCAACATGTGAATTTTCATGTTCGATTCCATCATCCCAATTCGATACCCAATCCCTTATGTCTTCATCACTGTGAACACCATCATTCCGACTAGAATTTGATTGATTGAACTGAACTAAAGGATTTCTTGCGGCCTCATAGTTTCTAGCCGGTTCTTGCTGAATGGGTGGATTGGGTTGTGGGTAAACACGAGTATTTTCACCCATTTGGAATTGTGGTGGTTGAGGTATAGGGTTTCCTTGAACTGGGTTAAATGGTGGGACTTGTTGCTGAGTTGACAGAGCATTATGTGACAGGAACGGTGGGGGAGGAATATCTCCTAAAGGTTGTTCCCTTTGTGGCGGAGGTTGGTTGGATGAAGCACCTTGATTATTCGAGTTATGCATATTGTTGAATGGATTGCTTTCTGGTGTCTTGGAAAGTCTTCGTAAAATTTGACTAGCTTTGGCAGACGAAGTTCCTTCTTCAGACCAAGTACCTCGTGGAATAGGAACTGTCGAAGGATTTGCTTTGTGAAAGACTCGGTTGTCTCGTTCTGTTTTCTCAATCTCAGGATCAAAAAGCAACGGTGAAGTTCTTCCGGAACATCTCGTATGCATAAGAGTCTTGAACTACCTACACACAAGAAACAAATACCCGGGTAATTCCGAACGACAAAAAGAACAAATAAACTAAAATAAAACATTAAAAAGAAGATCTTTTTTTTGGATTTTTAAGAAAACAAATAACTATTACTAACACTAAGCGCAACGATTCCCCAGCAAGGGAACCATTTTGATCGATGTCGTGTGGTCGGTCAAAAATATATATTAAAGATTACCTAATCACCCTTAATCGTAAAGGGTAAGCAGGGTGTCGAATCCATAGGGAATCACAGGAAAGTGCTAGCAACGATTAATTTAAAACTTTTAAACATTAAAAAGAAAATTGCTTGATTAATTAAATTGAGAAAGAATCAAATTAACAAAATAAAATTTTAGTTTTTAACAATTTTGGAGAAAAAACAACCCACTTCAGGATTCAGGTTTGGCAAAGTTACAAATTTTCTTGAATGAAACCTAGTGAGAAGTCATTAATGGTGACTTATACATGATATGATTTAAGTGATAATCATGGATTAGATTTTAAAAGACCTTATTCACATAATTACCAATTTGAATAATGAAACCCTAATTTTAATTTTCAATCACACAATGATTAAAGACAACCAAAGTCATAGAATATCAACATTAGGTTTAAACATAATCAAACCGTTTAAATAATCAAAATCATAAATTGAATCCAAAAGAACTTAAATGGTTCAAGATTCAATCCCAAATCTAGGTTACAACTAGGGATGCGTATCACGACACCATTCAAGCACACACAAGCTCACAATCAAGCCACAAACGCATCATACATACACATACACATACACAAACGGGTCAACATACACATACCCAAAAAAACGATTTCAGATGTTTTCTAGCCCCAAAATCGTTTGAAAACAAGTAAAAGTGGGGTTCTAGAACTCACATAAACAAGCACAACGACAAGAGCTTCGATTTGGCTTGCTTCACGACGATTTTGGCAACCCGAACCAACTTTTCCTCTTTTTCTCTTCTTTCTCTCTTCTTCTCTTTATGAAGCTGAAATGTGGGGTGTGTGGGGAGAGTGGGCTGCCCTCTCCCTACTAATATCATCACATTTCCCAACTTTTCTTCGTTGGCGAGTTTGGTCCCTCGACTTTTGGACTTTATTTTCTTTTCTTTCTTCACCGGCTTCAAAATAATAAATATTCGGGTGTTACAAAAATACACATGTCACGCCCTGATGACTTCGTATACTTCGCACTTTTTTTGCACTATGTATAGTAACATTCTCAAATATATATATATATATATATAAAAGGGATGGATCCATTGAAGACCATATTATAAATGAAAACCATAAAAACTAAATGTTACATATATATAAGTACGTGCTAGAAAGTGTACAACTAAGAGTTCCATATATGTATGAGTATATATATGTAAGTACATGTTACCAAGTGTACAACTAAAAGTTACGTACATGTAGCTCCTACAAGTTACGTATACGTAAGTTGCTTCGATATCATTGACGTTTCTTAGAGTTTATGTGAAAAAATATATAATGACCTTGAAAAATATGGTTGAATTTTACGTAAATATACTTTAAAAAATTAGAATGTTAAATCAATTATAAATTATGTGATTGGCTAGTGGTGGTTTTTACGGGTTTTAAACATGGTTTTCATATGATCTCCCCCCTATATACGTATACGTATACGTATACGTATACGTATACGTATACGTATACGTATACGTATACGTATACGTATACGTTGTACATGTACATGTACATGTACATGTATATGTATATGTATGTATGTAAAATCCTTAGGGGCATAAGATGTGGCTATATAAGAGTGTGGGGCATTGATTTGGATGAGCCTCATATATGTTGCAGCCAATAAACATTCATGCCACAAGTTAGCTGTGGTTTACATTGAATACAATACGTTGGTAGAGGAATCTAAATCTAAATATATTATTTCCTTGTTTCAATTAATCACCATATATAGATATAAAATAATTTGTTTGGTTATTAGTTCGTTAGAAAATCAAATAAGTTGATAATATATGTTCATGAAATGAATGAAATTAAGAATTAGCAAGGGGTTGATTTAATTTAGAAGGAAGTGGAGGTTATAATGGAGCATAAAATGAATGATGATGAAAAAAGAAAGAAATTAATTAAGTGTGCTTAAAAAAAAGAAGAAAAAAATGGGAAGAGTGAAGGGGTATATTTAAAAGAATGTACCATTGGCATCTAAATGAGGATTCCTGGCATCTCCTCTGTTCACCTCTCTAGTTGTGGTATAAAATATGATGAAAGATAGATATATGCATCAGCAGCAGAAACACAATTAAATTAAGAGTAGGCAGATCTGGAGATGAGTATGGCGTTGGATACGGCCCTTGCAATCAATTACTTGCTTGTGAATGTAAGGACCTGGATAGCCTTTCTAACCTCGGCTCTTAGCTTCTGGAAGACCAAGTCGTCGTCTTCTATTCATAAAAATTCACCTTCACCACCTTCACCACCACCAACACCACGTGACCATCAGAGCTCACCACCACCACCACCCGACCATCGTCATCAGAGGTCTCCCCCTCCAAAACCACTACCACGGCCGACCTCTGCTGAAGTATTAGAGAGCAGGAGAAGCGGCAAGTTCAGGGTGGTGTACCTGCAGGGAGAAGACGACAACAGCTGGAAGCAGCTAACAGTACCAGTACTGGTGCGGCCATGATCAGACGACGGAATATTGATATTAATGATATTGTTGAGACTAATGGATGGGAAGGCTTGTTGAAGTTGAAGACAACGGACATGGGGTGGTATCGCCACCAGGATTTGACTCTCTTCAACGGTAACGTCGTTCAGTTATGGCAGCCCCCCAACCATTTCAATCTACCTAAACCACTCTAATTACTAATAACCTACCTACCTATTTATCTCATCTCTTATTCTTATATACCATAGTTAACTTATATATATATATATATATATATAATATATATATATATATATATTATATATATATATATATATATATATATATATATATATATGCTATGTTGTATCTCTTCATTGGCATCATCATCCATGCCTCTCCATTAAACGATCGACTTAGTTAATTGTACATACATGAAATTATTTGGAATTCAAATAATAATAATAATAATAATAATATGGAAACGTAGGGCTTTGTTTTATGTTATTAATTAAATTACAACCAACTCTCCATCTCCATTATATGGCTAATTTCAACAGCAGAAACACAATTCAAATTATAATGAATAAGAAATGTGATGCAAGAACTATGGCTCTGGTCTTACTGTAAATGTCATGTCGGTATGTGGCTAATTTCAACTAGGTTTATACATGCCCAGTGGTTAGTATTTCAATATAACAAAGTGGCTGAGTTTTCTTAAACAACAAATTTACCTCAATCTCATAGGAGCCAGTTAGTTTTAAAACAGCCGCAATAAATAAAATTAATATTTGTTGTACGTGGATCAAATCACATCTGTAAAAACCTACAAAACAGAACTAATACATATTAAATATTACAAGTAATTTACATGGGTTGACGACTTGCATGTAAATTAATCACTTCTACTCTAACACATCGATGCCATATCTGTTTGTTGGATCAATATTAATTCACACAAACAATAATATATATTGCAAGCAATAGAAATCATACAAAACAAAATCATATACTTATAATATTTCAATCACGTACACGTCTCCTCGACATAAGGGAGTGGTTAGTTGGTGCAAATGAATGGGGAAAGATAACTGAAATATACCCCTTCGATTTAAGCGGCTTAAAGGATTAAAGGCACGGCGGTCAAGTATGTATACAAGGATGATATATATAATAACCATTTAAAAACTTAAATCTATATAAATGGCAATACTATACATAAGCCTCCTTGTAACATTTTAGGTATACTGAGGGAACGATATCCCAGCAACGTGTCGGCCTTAAAACGGTACATAATGCCCACACAAAAATAAAAAATTCAAGCAAAATCGACGAAACTCCAATGCGATTTTTTTCTATACTACAATATAAATATATATTTACACCTCTCGCATATATAAACCCACAAATACCGTAGACGGTGTTTTTTATACATCTCACATCTCACACTTTACGACGCGCCTACCCACATGTGTTGACGATAGACATGACGTATAAAAACAGTATGTATAAAATGTCATTTGTTCAAATGGTTGGTGTGATATCAACCTTGAAATCGTTTTATGCTACATATGAATTTATTGATCTTGTGTGTGATATCAATTTTAGATGGGTTTTAGAATAACTAAAAGAAACTTTTGAGCAAAAAAGTATAGAATCTCGCGTTATCCTTACCCGTAGAGATATTGTTCTGATGAAAGCGTTTGAAGAAGTTTTTTTCGAATGACGTGCGACTACTTTTTAGATGGTGTATTTCAAAAAATATAATTAAACATTGCAAGGCGAGTTTTTCAATTGATGATTAGGGTGCTTTGAGAATTTGTGGTCGGTATTGATTAAACTGTAACATCCGTCGAATTTTAAAATTATAAAACCAAACCCGAACTCACTTTAAACTTTCATACGATGGAAATTTTAATATTTAAAATTTTTATTATTTATTTTTTGAATCAAACGCGTTAAATGTGCAATTTAAGCAATATTGAAAATTGTTTTATTCATTTTATCATTTAAACAAAGAACAATAATTTATTTATTTTATAAATAAATCTTTTTCATAAAAATATAAATCTTTATTTATCATTTTACAATAAATAACTAAATGGAAAAGACTTATTAAAACTTATAAAGTTATAAAATAAGTTTTAATAAACTTATAAAGTTACAAGTCTTATAAAGTTATAAAGATTTTATAAGAAAATAAGTTGACTAAATTAAAATTAAGATTTTAATAAATTAAAAGTTTAAATTGTAATTATTCTTTTATTATTATTATTTTATTTAATCTTTTATTTATTTCAAAATCATAACCCCCTTTTAAAAAACTTATAACTTACCATTAACATCATTCATAACCTATTCCTAACCTCAACTATAAAAGCAAGCCTTATGCCTCACTTTTAATTTGCTCATTCTTTAAAAATCACACTCTCATATCTTTCTTTCATCTATTGGTTATGATTAATTTGAAGAATTTTATTTTACAAGAAACTTCAAGAATTCTTAATACTAAGGTAATCTTTTATTGCTTTTATATTATACATTTCAATCATCCTAACATCTAATTGTTCTCATGATTTCATGTTCTTACTATTATTCTTTCTTCTACCAAATCTCTTTTTATTTTAATCATTATCATTTGATCATTAACATTTTAATAATCACTAACCTTATAACAATCACTAACATTCTAAATTAAGCTAACAACACACTAACATAAACTTTGCATATGGACGGCTATGCCGCCGCATTCGGTTATTCCACAAGATTATTTCCATAAGTGATGGCTATGCCGCCACATTCGGTTATTCCACAAGATTATTTCCATAAGTGATGGCTATGTCAAAGTCTTAGAATATTTTTATCTTAAATAAAGACTAATATACCATATGTTGACATAATAAAATGTTCTAACCCGTTTCATGCTTTAACAATTTTAAAAGTGCACATAAGTGCCTTATTACAATTCTGGCAGAATATAATCTTACTTCAACCGACCATAACTTGATCATAACAAAATAAATTGAGTAAGCTCAAACTCCAATGTTAATTTCTTTGAATTACCTTTTCAACGACAGTTTATACGTCTTCAAACTCAATCGGACGACTCAACAATAGCCTTCACAAGATAAGTGTGTATTACAACACCTTCTGTCTTGTGCTACTTGTTTGACCTATTTAAAGATCTTTTAATAAAATTGTTTCTAAATGAAAGTTATCCGAGAGACTTTGAACTAATCAAGTATAAATTTTTATAATTTTATGAAACCGTTTTCTATTTTTAAAACCTGTTCAAACATATACCAAACATTCTGTCCAAAATCTAAATATGATGCAATAATCCTTTTTCGATCAACCTTTCCTTATTTTAGCATTCTCTAAACGTCCTAATTTCTTGTAATGAAATCCAACCTCAAGTTTTTATTTTTTTATCATTTAGGACATCACCTTTGACTCTTGACATTCAAGTTTTCTTATGTACTCTACAACCATCACTATATTTGTGAGTTTTCTATATGAGTATTTCTATACCTCCTTTGGGGTGAAACATGTTACTTTATAATCATTGCATTTGTAAATTCGTTTGATTCTTGTAAACTCTTAGCAATTCACTTATATGTTATGGTTAATTGATCTTTGTAATTACCATGTATTGATGATTATATGTACAATCATTAACTATTGCTAGCCTGGCGACATCATAGATCTATGGGCCTGACAAGCCTGCTTGGTTAATCCAAGTACACTTAGTTAATCGTATAACTTGTAAACGTTAAAACTTGTAAACTGTCAAGGTTTGATTGTGGATCTGTCTTACATCCCTATTTACTTTGTTCACTAATCTATGACATGAGTTGCCATCTTTTATATACTTATGTATTGAAAACTATGGAAATCTCACCAACTTTCAAAGTTGACCCTTTATTTTTAACATGTTTCAGGTTTGATACTTGAAGATCTCTTCGTGCTCATATAGGACTTGTACTTAGTTAATTGAAAGTCTTATGTTGTTGTGTATATCTTGTTTGTGTTGTATCTATTTAGTTGTCTTGTAATGTTCAATAAAAATAATATTTAATATTATTACAACTTATTTAGTTCCATGTGTTATGAACAATCATTTCACATTCGCCCGCCTCGATGATTCCGCCGTCAGTCGGGGTGTAACAAAACTCTCTCACGCCTAATATATACGCGTACAATTATTACCACCTTTACTGAATATTGGTGTCTGTAGAGTCTAATAAAGAGGCTCATACGACCTAAACATCTTTAGTCTTTCCTGCATGCTGCACAAGTGCATTGAAGTAGAATGCTTCGGAAGTTTCACATGTGCAACAGAAATACTCTAAGTGTGAAATCTTCTGAAGCCAAGACCAATATCTTCCGAAGCCAAAGATGAAGTCTTCTGAAGCCTCAGAGACAAAGTCTTCCGAAGCTTCAAGTTCATGAAGACAGATTTCTTCCGAAGACTTTTAGTAACATGCTTTATCTGATGTACTATTCCATAAAGCTGGACACCTTTCCGCTGCAACTCTGCAAGTCACCAACTAACATAGTTTGGTGAAAAGGTCCATGCTTTTGGTAACTGTACATTGAGGTCTTGAGTCTGTAACTTTCTACTTTATGTACTTTATCCTTTTTGTAATAGATAAGGATGTGAGCTATGGCATGTCATAGTTGTAACACCCGGATATTTATTTTGAAGCCGGTGAAGAAGAAAAGAAAATAAAGTCCAAAGTCGAGGGACCAAACTCGCCCACGAAAGAAAGTCGGGTGAGGGGGAGTATATAAGGGAGAGGGCAGCCCTTACCCTCTCCCCCACACTCACAAATCAGCCAAAGAAAGGGGAGAAGAGAGAAAGAAGAGAAAAAGAGGAAGAGTGCCGGTGCGGGTATGTTTGGGTCGCCAAAATCGTTGTGAAGCAAGCCAAATCGAAGCTCTTGTCGTTGTGCTCGTTTAGGTGAGTTCTAGGACCCCTCTTTTACATGTTTTTGAATGATTTTGGGGCTGGAACACATCTAAAAACCCTTTCTCGTGTTTTTGGGTGAATTGAGTTCCAAGTGGGGGACCGGGTTATGTTGAAGGTCTCACCTTGGAAGGGTATTATCAGATTCAGAAAGCGGGGCAAGTTGAGCCCAAGATATATAGGCCCTTTCGAATCATGGCTCGAGTAGGGGAGGTGGCCTATAGATTGGAGTTGCCAGATGAGTTAAGTGAGATTCACCCGACATTCCATGTATCTCATCTGAGAAAGTGTATAGCTGATGAAGACATGATTGTTCCACTGGAGGACATTGAAATAGATGAAAGGCTCAATTATGTGGAGCAACCGGTGGCAATCATCGATCGTAAAGAAAAGAGGCTAAGAAATAAAGTGGTTCCTCTGGTGCGTGTACAGTGGAAGCACAGGAAGGGATCCGAGTCAACGGGGAGACTGAAGAAGAAATGAGACAGCATTATCCACATTTGTTCGACGAATAACAGGTTTCGGGGACGAAACCTATTTAAGGGGGGTGGACTTGTAACACCCGATATTTATTTTGAAGCCGGTGAAGAAAGAAAAGAAAATAAAGTCCAAAGTCGAGGGACCAAACTCGCCCACGAAAGAAAGTCGGGTAAGGGGGAGTATATAGGGGAGGGCAGCCTTACCCTCTCCCCCACACTCACAATCAACCAAAGAAAGGGGAGAAGAGAGAAAGATGAGAAAAAGAGGAAGAGTGCCGGTTCGGGTCGGTTCGGGTCGCAAAAATCGTCGTGAAGCAAGCCAAATCGAAGCTCTTGTCGTTGTGCTCGTTTAGGTGAGTTCTAGGACCCCTCTTTTACATGTTTTGATGATTTTGGGGCTGGAACACATCTGAAAACCCTTTCTCGTGTTTTGGGTGAAAACCCGTATGTATGCGTGTATGTATGCGTAGGACCCGTTTAGAGCTTGATTTCTTGCTTGGTTGTGCTTGAATAATGTTATGGTATGAATCCCTAAGGTTTAGGATGGTCGATTTAGGCTTAAAATGGGTTTAGATGAGTTTGGAGGCCGAAAACCCTCGGTTGCAGTCGGGTTGAACTGCATTCTGCATCAGTTAGGGCTAGGCGACCGACTGGAGGCCGAATGGAGGCCATACGGCCGATTAGGGTGCGATTGGGGTCCATCGCATGATTGGGGTTCATTCGCACGATTGAAGGGCTAGTCGTATAGGAGTCATGCGACTGAAGGTTCATTCGCACGACTGAAGGTCCAGTCGCATAGGTGTTCATCCGCATTGTCCATTCGCACGACTGGATGTTCATTCGCATAGGTGTTCATCCGTATTAGTTCAATCGCATGATGTTCAGTCGCATGGAGGCAATGCGACTGAAGGGTGTCCATACGCCCGAATAGGGCTGTTGAACCCGAGGAAGGTGTAGATTGACTTCTGACTTTCGGGGGAAGTGCAGATGTAAGCTTTGATGTAAAGGTTCCCATAAGAGTTTTTAAGCTGACGATCGAGGTCTTAGAAAGCATGTTGGGCATGATGAGGGTGATGAGTTGCATGTTTGTATGATGGTTACCCTGTATGATGTGATGTTGATACATGTTAATGTTCCTTATTATGATGTATGTTATCTTTCCTATGGCTTTACCTATTATGATGAATGAACGAAGTATTATGTAACGTAAAGTGAAAGATAAAGAAAGAGGAACATGATGAATGAATGTGTATTAATGAACGAATGAAATGTCTTGCACACATCGGATACCGGGTCCTTCTTGGTGATTGACCCTGAATGTAGAACCTCTACCGCTCACCCCTAGTACTGTGGCATACGTTTAGCTGTTCATTCGTTGACTTCGGCCCAGTAGCTAAGACTGATGGTTACTCCTAGTACCGTGGCATACGTTTAGCTGTTCATTTGTTGACTTCGGCCCGGTAGCTACGACTAAACGGGGGTGTAGCACATGGTATTGGTATGGATGATGTCCGATGCGCAAGTAAGGTAATGAAAGAACGAATGAACGAATGAAGAAGATAATAATGATATTATCTATGTGTACGTACGATGTGTGATCATGTAAAAGTAACGAACGGTTTTATATGGAAGTAAAGTATGTTTTATTTATAAAACTAGAACTCACTCAGCAACGCTGACTTTGATGTGTTTCCAGTTGGCAGGTAATGATTGCTGAGGATGGCACAGGAGACTACTCAGCTCTTTTGGGATGGCATTCTTTTGATTAATGTTTTTGCATTGTAATGCGAACAAACAATTTTTGTAATGAATGTTGTATTAGTTGCAAAAGCATTTACATGGAAATGAAAGTTTGTTTTAGTTTTCCGCTGCGATTTTTAAATACAAATGTAATTATATGTTTTATGTGCGATGAGAACCAGCTGTAAGCGTCCCGGAACGGGGCCTTACAAGTTGGTATCAGAGCCAAAGTTTAAGTGAAATGGGTAAATTTTCAAAATAAACTAATCTTAAACTGAGAATGGGACGGAATGGGAATGGGATGCCAATCTGAGTAGCTGCGTGTCATCAGGTATTTTCGTTAAGTTAACCGGTTTTATGTGCGCATGGTATGTGTTATGTGTTATATGTAGATTTAAATACTGATGTAGTCAGGACAGGTAATACTTGGGGTATGAGAGTAAAGTAAGTGGCTAATCACAACTGGCCACTGTAATTAGGGACTTACTATACTTGACATAAACTGAGCTGTTCCTTGAATGACTGTGTTGGTGTTTGAATCTTTCAGTGTGCGTGTGATGGCGGAGGTAGATCTTCGAAAGCTTCTAGGGGTGGAGGTCACGGTGTTGAACCGCGACCTAAGAGAGGGAGACCCAGAGTTGAGAGGGGGTTCATGAAGAACCAGAGACCCCTCATCCGGAGGGTGGCGACGAAAGCGCCAATTGAGAGCCTCAGTAAAGGAGGCTGTTGTAGAAGAAGTCCATCAGGTCATGTAGACAATCTTACCGTCTGTGGTGACTGAAGTTATTAAGGCTGTACGAGAAGGGGAAAGAAAAGAAAGAAACAGATCCTCTGGAGGACGGGAACAACCATAGCCGGAAACGGTTCTGCCTGATGATGAAGAGGAAGAAGAAGAGCCTGTGCCAGAGGCAGTGCGAGGATGCAATTATGGGGCTTTTATGAGATGCAAGCCCCCTACTTTTGATGGAAATGGCACCGCTGCAGCTGCTCACCGGTAGGTGAGGGAAATGGAGGCTGTTCTTGATATCAGCGAGTGCCGAGAGGACCAAAAGGTGAAGTTTGCTACCCACTCTTTTTTGGATTCAACTCTGTGCTGGTGGGACAACATTGTCCAAGCTGAGGGTAGTAGGGCCATTGGGAAAATGAAATGGCCTGAGCTGAGAAGGTTGGTGATTGAGGAATTTTGTCCTCATCGGGAAATGGATAAGTTGGAAAGGGAGTTCTTACAGTTGGAGGCTGGAACCATGACACACCAGCAGTATACCACCAAGTTTAATGAAATGGCACGGCTTGTGCCTGATCAGGTGACGCCTCTGTCTCGGAAAATCAAGAGGTATATTCAGGGTTTACCGGTGGATGTTCGCCGGCATATGATCGCCGCCGGCCAAGCACGTTTAGGTCGGCAGTTGATTTGGCAGGGAGGCTGTATGACGAGCGGGAGGTGGTGGTGACTGAGGCGAGTAGGAAGGGTGGTGGTGATCGGAACTGGACGGGAAACGGTTGGGTCGGGGTGATGCCCGATGGGTAACAAAAAGGCACGGGTGGATGAACGCCGTGTGGTCACATAAAAGGCGGGGTCGAAAAGGTGTGGCAAGTGTGGAAGGGAGCACAGCGGGGAATGTAGGTTTGGGTCAAACTTGTGCTTCAAGTGTGGGAAGACAGGGCATATGGCGAACGATTGCATGTCGGGCAAATGTTTTAACTGTGGGGAAACTGGTCATATGAGCAGAGATTGTAAGAAGTCGAGGACTGAGGGTTCAGGGGTGAAGAAGACGGGAAGTGATGGCCGAGGGCGAGCGCCAGAGCGTTCACCATGACACAGGAGGAGGCTAGGACGGACCCTGACGTTGTGTCCGGTATGTTTCTAGTGAACCAGACTTTAGCTTCTGTGTTATTTGATTCGGGTGCTAGTAGGAGTTTTATTTCTGCTGCTTTCTGTGCTAAGCTGCCTGTTAGTAGTAGACGTGTTGACGCGCCCTTTGATGTAGAAATGCCATAGGTAAGTCTACCAGGATTTCTGAGATGATAGAGAATTGTGATGTGGAACTTGAGGGTCATAAGTTTCCTGTTAGACCGTTTGTGATGACCTTGGTGGTTTCGATTTGGTTCTTGGGATGGATTGGTTGGTGGATTCGAGGCGAACATTGTGTGTCGCAAGAAGATGGTTCGGTTGACAGCGCCTGACGGAAGTTTGGTAACGGTTTATGGTGATCGGGTTACTACAATCCCGAAGGTGATCTCAATGGCGGTGGCGGGAAAGTGTATGAGGCGTGGATGTAGTGCTTACTTGGCCTATGTAAAAGATGTGGATACACCAACACCACAACTAGCCGATGTACCAGTTGTGTGTGACTTTCCAGACGTGTTCCCAGAAGACTTATCAGGAGTGCCACCTGACAGAGAGATTGAATTTCAGATTGATCTGATACCGGGTGCCCAACCTGTTGCCAAGGCACCATATCGGTTGGCTCCAACGAGATGAAAGAGTTGATGGAGCAGTTGCGAGAGCTGCTTGATAAGGGGTTCATTAGACCGAGTATCTCTCCTTGGGGTGCTCCGGTCCTATTTGTAAAGAAGAAGGATGGTAGTATGAGGATGTGCATTGACTACCGCGAACTGAACAAGTTGACAGTGAAGAACCGCTACCCTTACCGAGGATAGATGATTTGTTCGATCAGCTTCAGGGTGCTAGTTGGTTCTCGAGGATAGATCTTCGATCTGGTTATCATCAGTTGAAGGTGAAGGAGCAAGATATCCCTAAAACAGCTTTCCGTACGCGCTATGGTCATTACGAATTTCTGGTCATGTCCTTTGGTTTGACCAACGCGCCAGCTGCTTTTATGGATCTTTGAACCGTGTGTGTCGGCCTATGTTGGATAAATCAGTGATTGTGTTTATTGATGATATCCTGATTTATTCGAAGAGCGAGATTGAGCATGCCGGTCACATTCGAGAGGTTCTAGAGACGTTGAGAAGGGAGAAATTGTATGCTAAATTCTCCAAGTGCGGTTTGGGTTGCGCGAAGTTCAGTTTTTGGGTCATGTGGTGAATCCTGACGGGATTATGGTGACCCGGCGAAGGTGGAGGCGGTTATGCAATGGAAGTCACCAAAGACGCCATCCGAGATCCGTAGTTTCTTGGGCTTGGCGGGCTACTATAGAGATTCATCCAAGACTTCTCTAAGATTGCTTCTCCACTAACTAAGTTGACCCGAAAGGATGTGAAGTTTGTATGGGGTCAAGCTCAAGAGAAGGCGTTCGAAGAGCTGAAAGCAAGACTAACTCAAGCTCCTGTTCTGTCATTACCCGATGGAAGTGAAGATCTAGTGGTTTATTCTGATGCTTCCTACTCGGGGTTGGGGTGTGTGTTAATGCAGAGAGGGAAGGTTATAGCCTATGCATCTCGACAGTTAAAGGTTCATGAGGTCAATTATCCTACTCATGACTTGGAGCTAGCAGCCGTGGTCTGTGCATTGAAGATTGGAGGCACTATCTCTACGGGACGAAGTGCACCATATTCACCGATCATAAGAGCTTGAAGTACTTCTTCGAGCAAAAGGATTTGAACATGAGGCAGAGGAGATGGTTGGAACTTATAAAGGATTATGATTGCGAGATCCATTACCATCCAGGCAAAGCTAATGTGGTGGCGGATGCCCTTAGTCGGAAGGAAGGAAAGGCCCGAACCGATTCGGGTGAAAGCTTATCAATTAATCATGACCTCGATGTGATGAAGCAAGTTAAGGAGTTTCAAGATGAGGCATTGAAAGAAGATCACCTTAACTCGGAAAGAATGAGAGGTCTGGTTGGGGAATTGGGTGAAAACACACTCGGTGTTAGAACTCGATTCGGTCGTGTGTGGATTCCTCGTTTTGGGGATCTACGGGTGAAGATAATGGATGAAGCTCACAAGACTCGATACTCCATTCATCCTGGTGCCACAAAAATGTACCATGACATGAAGAAAGATTATTGGTGGCTGGGTGTGAAGCGCGACGTGGTGGAGTATGTGAGTAGTGCCTTACTTGCTTACAGGTGAAGGCAGAGCATCAAAAGCCGTATGGGAAGATACAACCTTGGATATACCAGAATGGGAATGGGAGCACATCACCATGGACTTCATTACGAAGCTGCCGCGTACCCCGAAAGGGTATGATGCCATATGGGTGATAGTTGATCGTCTGACGAAAGAGCGCTCATTTTCTACCGATCCGCGAGACGTATTCATCTGAGAGGTTGGCTGATCTGTTCATCAAGGAAATGTAGCTCGTCATGGTGTGCCGGTGTCTATGTGTCTGATCGCGACACTCGGTTACATCTAAATTTTGGAAGAAATTCCACGACGCTATGGGGACGAGGTTACATATTAGCACGGCTTATCATCCCAAACTGATGGTCAGTCAGAAAGGACCATTCATACACTGGAAGACATGCTGCGGGCTGTGTGATCGATTTTGGTGGAAGTTGGGATGACCACTATCGTTAGCCGAATTCTCATACAACAACAGCTATCATGCCAGTATTGGTATGCCACCATATGAGATGCTATACGGTAGGAGATGCAGAACACCCGTTTGTTGGGGTGATATTGGTCAGAAGGAATTGGGGAGCGTCGAGGTAATCGAGGCTACGACAGAGAAGCTTGAAAAGATTAAAGCCTTTATGAAGGCAGCCAAAGATAGACAGAAGTCGTATGCCGATAAGCGATGTAGGCCAATTGAGTTCCAGGTGGGGGGAGGGTTATGTTGAAGGTCTCACCTTGGAAGGGTATTATCAGATTCAGAAAGCGGGGCAAGTTGAGCCCAAGATATATAGGCCCTTTCCGAATCATGGCTCGAGTAGGGGAGGTGGCCTATAGATTGGAGTTGCCAGATGAGTTAAGTGGATTCACCCAACATTCCATGTATCTCATCTGAGAAAGTGTATAGCTGATGAAGACATGATTGTTCCACTGGAGGACATTGAAATAGATGAAAGGCTCAATTATGTGGAGCAACCGGTGGCAATCATCGATCGTAAAGAAAAGAGGCTAAGAATAAAGTGGTTCTCTTGGTGCGTGTACAGTGGAAGCACAGGAAGGGATCCGAGTCAACGTGGGAGACTGAAGAAGAATGAGACAGCATTATCCATGTTTGTTCGACGAATAACAGGTTTCGGGGACGAAACCTATTTAAGGGGGGTGGACTTGTAACACCGGATATTTATTTTGAAGCCGGTGAAGAAAGAAAAGAAAATAAAGTCCAAAGTCGAGGGACCAAACTCGCCCACGAAAGAAAGTCGGGTAAGGGGGATATATAAGGAGAGGGCAGCCCTTACCCTCTCCCCCACACTCACAAATAACCAAAGAAGGGGAGAGAGAGAAAGAAAGGGAGAAAAAGAGGAAGGGCCGGTTCGGGTCGCCAAAATCGTCGTGAAGCAAGCCAAATCGAAGCTCTTGTCGTTGTGCTCGTTTAGGTGAGTTCTAGGACCCCTCTTTTACATGTTTTTGAATGATTTTGGGGCTGGAACACATCTGAAACCCTTTCTCGTGTTTTTGGGTGAAAACCCGTATGTATGCGTGTATGTATGCGTAGGACCCGTTTAGAGCTTGATTTCTTGCTTGGTTGTGCTTGAATAATGTTATGGTATGCATCCCTAAGGTTTAGGATGGTCGATGTAGGCTTAAAATGGGTTTAGATGAGTTTGGAGGCCGAAAACCCTCGGCTGCAGTCGGGTTGAACTGCATTCTGCATCAGTTAGGGCTAGGCGACCGACTGGAGGCCGAATGGAGGCCATACGGCCGATTAGGGTGCGATTGGGGTCCATTCGCATGACATGGGGGTTATTCGCACGATGAAGGGCAGTCGTATGGGAGTCATGCGACTGAAGGTTCATTCGCACGACTGAAGGTCCAGTCGCATAGGTGTTCATCCGCATTGTCCATTCGCACGACTGGATGTCATTCGCATAGGTGTTCATCGTATTAGTTCAATCGCATGATGTTCATTCGCATGGAGGCAATGCGACTGAAGGGTGTCCATACGCCCGAATAGGGCTGTTGAACCCGAGGAAGGTGTAGATTGACTTCTGACTTTCGGGGGAAAGTGCAGATGTAAGCTTTGATGTAAAGGTTCCCATAAGAGTTTTTAAGCTGACGAGAGTCTTAGAAAGCATGTTGGGCATATGAGGGTGATGATGTTGCATGTTGTGTATGTATGATGTTGCCCTGTATGATGTGATGTTGATACATGTTAATGTTCCTTATTATGATGTATGTTTATCTTTTCTATGGTTTTACCTATTATGATGAATGAACGAAGTATTATGTAACGTAAAGTGAAAGATAAAGAAAGAGGAACATGATGAATGAATGCATGTATTAATGAACGAATGAAATGTCTTGCACACATCGGATGCCGGGTCTTCTTGGTGATTGACCCTGAATGTAGAACCTCTACCGCTCACCCCTAGTACTGTGGCATACGTTTAGCTGTTCATTCGTTGACTTCGGCCCAGTAGCTAAGACTGATGGTTACTCCTAGTACCGTGGCATACGTTTAGCTGTTCATTTGTTGACTTCGGCCCGGTAGCTACGACTAACCGGGGTGTAGCACATGGTATTGGTATGGATGATGTCCGATGCGCAAGTAAGGTAATGAAAGAACGAATGAACGAATGAAGAAGATAATAATGATATTATCTATGTGTACGTACGATGTGTGATCATGTAAAAGTAACGAACGGTTTTATATGGAAGTAAAGTATGTTTTATTTATAAAACTAGAACTCACTCAGCAACGCTGACTTTGATGTGTTTCCAGTTGGCAGGTAATGATTGCTGAGGATGGCACAGAGACTACTCAGCTCTTTTGGGATGGCATTCTTTTGATTAATGTTTTTGCATTGTAATGCGAACAAACATTTTTGTAATGAATGTTGTATTAGTTTGCAAAAGCATTTACATGGAAATGAAAGTTTGTTTTAGTTTTCCGCTGCGATTTATTAAATACAAATGTAATTATATGTTTTATGTGCGATGAGAACCCAACTGTAAGCGTCCCGGGAACGGGGCCTTACAAAGTCACTAGTCAAAAGGCAATCTGCCTTTTGACTCTACAATTGATTTTTTGTGTGTTTCTAGTCAATTGATCCAGCTGGCTTTCAAAGTATAGCCGGCTGTAGGATGTTGTATAGTATCTCATGTTCTTGTATCTTTTGAATATGCTTTTTGTAACACTTGTAATAGAACATAGAGAAGACAATAATCTGCTTCTTGAAAACCAAATACTTGTGTTCTTTGTGTTCTGTCTCTTATAATTACTTGTGTTCTAATGTCATTACTTGGTTAATCCAGTTTATTGTTTGATCTAAGTTTAGTTTATCTCCTTTTTGTGTTGTTGTGTTGTAACTTAAACCCTTCAACGATCCTGCATTGTCCAAACATTCAAGTAATTTTTAAATTGTTTTGTTTGTCACACCCCAACCTAACGACGGAAGCGTCGAGGTTGGGGTGTGACAGATTGGTATCAGAGCCCATATATAGGGATTTAGGTTATTAGAAATGGTGACCTAGACTATAGTATGCATAAACCTTATAGAATTATAATTCTATCTTGTAAATTATATATTTTGCATGCTACATAATGATATGCCCTCTTATGTGCAATTTGATGCCTTAGCATATGTTTGCCTTGTAATTGTTTAAACTTTGTTACTTGTCTCCCTAAACTTAACTTTGACTCTTGACTCTCCCCGAACATGAAACCTCTTAATCTTATTTTCGAGGACACATGGAATCTTATGCTTATGCTTATGACTTGGATCTTTAGATGTTATGTCTAATCTATATAAATCTCATCAAGGTTTTTATTTCATGAACCTAAGAAGTTTGTGTGATACATAGACACCTGTATTCTGGATTTCCTGGCAAAAGGCCCTCGGGCAAAGGCAATCATAACGCATAAATCCTACGGGACTAGTTATGCTTACCTGGGGATTTCTGGAATGAGTGATAAACTATGGTCAACATACACAAGTTTCTAAGGCAAATAGGTCAATTTACCTTGACGTGTCAATGTTTCCAAATGTTAATGCGTTACCAAAGGGAACCATCCGGTTTATATTAAAATATCAAAAACCCATGATTCCTTGGACTAGTTTATCATTGAAACTCTAATATCTTCTCTTTTCTATCTTGCATAATGTTCCCGTTAATATTGAACTTGTTATACTTCTCAATTCCTACGTTTAAACAACGTTATACGTTGTGCGCCTTATGTAACTATTTTCATACCGTGACCAACGTGTACATGGATCTTAATATATCCAAAGACATTGTTCGTCTAAACCGAATGTTTATTTTTTTTAAACTTAAAATTGTTACTTGAGGTTTTCAAATATCCTTAAAGTGTGTCCCATAACTGAAATCATGCAATGCCGAAAGGTGGAATACCTGCATCCCGGGATACCTTGTCTAGGCAAGGTATACACATAAACTTGATCCGACCGTTGGATCCATTTATCTGACCTGGAACTCATGAGATGGGTGTTCGCTTATAGGTACTCGTGTCTATCGTAAAGTTGTGGTTGACGTAACACTTTGAGAAGTCAACGCATTTCCCTTTTATTTTGAACCGAATGTTATATCTTATTATTGGGTTGAATCATTTCCATCACTGATCTTGTTTTCCTGACTTAAACCATTTAAGATTTGAGAACCTACCACAATTAACTCCGTTATCCCGAACTTTAACCTTAATCCTAGCAAGCATGATTTCCTTTTCCTGTTAATGTTACATTGATGTAATTTGAAGTTTCTGAGTTTCTAGCTGATATTCTCTTCGTTTGCTGAGTCGAGTTTTATAAAAACTTCAAACCATTTTGCATCATAGGCAATGTAAGAGTCCACAAATCAACCTATGACTAAGGACACCCGTATCCTCTAAATGATTATATCTCATCAAAACAGAGGTGACTCCCTACTTTGTGATGACTTTCTATTCGCTATCATTGTTCTTATGAAATCTCATCGTCAAGACAGAAGTGAACCTCATACCTTGATGACGATTTCCTCCTTTTTGGTTTTTATGAATTCGTATTTTACAAATGTAATTACCTCCTTAAAATAGGAGTAAAATTTTATATCTTGATGATAGTTTTCAATTTTTGTATTGTGTGTTTTATGAAATCCCATCCTTTGAGTCGGGGTGATTTCCTTTTTTTGAGGATAGATTTCAATCACTTTCCTTTGGAACTCGTATTTCACGAATGAAATGACCCCACCAAAATAGGATTGAACCCCGTACTTTGGTGACAAAGGTCAGTTCTCAATTGTTTTCTTGTTATTATGAAATTCAATCATCAAGAAAGGCGTGAAATCCATACCTTGATGATAATATTACCTGTTTAAATTTTTATGGATGGTATTTACCTCAAATGAAATGACCCCATCAAAGTAGGAGTGAATTCCGTTCTTTGATGAAACTTTTCATTTTGCTATATTTTGTTTCTATAAAACTTCACCATTGAGATAGGAGTGATTATCCTTACCTTAATGGCAAGTTACCTCATTTTATTCTTGTGGATCCTCAACAATGAGTTAGGAACAAGCTCTCGTTTGGTAGTTAAGAGTCATACTTTAGGAAATACACCACCAAGTTAGGAGTGATAACCACATCTTGGTGAGCATTCCCATTCCTTGATCTCAAACTTACTAAGGTTTTAAAGACTTCAACTGACAAGAAACATGTAATAACTTGAAGGGTGGACACCGTTATCTGATTTATCGACGATAGTGTTCCAGCCAGTCAAGCTAAAACATGAATCTTGAACTCAAAAGGGGTCGTTGTTACTTTAGGGTAACCCTAGTTCCAAGCCTGGAACATTTAAATTTTAAATCGCTTTCTTCCCTCATGCTTTTAGGTTTCAATTTAACGTTTGATCTAGCTTTATAGAACCTTTTTATCGACCTTCATTCCGAGATATCATCAAACCCTAATTGCACGATGATAACACTCCTAAAAAATCTTTCGTACAAGATAACGTTATTATAAATTCATGCCATGCCTTTCTGTTTATAGCAACGTACGGTTGTGTTCATGGGTTTGATGAATCGTGTGTGCAAGCCGTACTTGGAAAGCTATTTGTGATTGTCTTTATCGTCGATATTCTAAATTATTCAAATTCCAATCCAATCATGAACGACGTCTTTGTTTAACTCTTTACCAACAAACAAAAATGCAATTCCCATTATTTTGGATAAGTTTGGACTCCTAATCTTGACAATATCTAAATCTCTATCTTGATTGCAACCCACAAGACTTGTTATTACATTCATTCCGATGTGGACAAAAAGGATCATGAATTTCCGCGTTTGGTATTCATGGTTTGGTATAAAGGAAATGTTGACGTAGCTTGATATATGTTCAAATAGTCTGGTATTTCTTGATGTCATTTGGTGCATTATTGACCGATTGGCTAGTTTCGCGCATTTCATATTGACTCATGTGAGATAACAAGTCGAGAAATTGACTCGTACTTACCTCAAATAGTCGATTATCATGGTGTATCGATTCACTTTCTGTTATTAGCAATGCCTCTAATCATCTTTGGGAGCCCATCTCAAAATCCCGGCATATCGTATCATTCTTAACCTGACTGTTTAACCGGAGGAGCGATACGTATTCACAAGATATGCGTTAAGCTTGTGTCATTGTATAGTGGCACTTAGGATTCTTAAATTCCGACGGTCAAACTTTCATACAATTACGGGATATTGTTATTTCTTTCTTATTGGCTTCAAGACGTCACTTTATTACACAATTTCATTCCAGATGACGGGAGAAGTGTGACATATAAGTCTAATATACCTCAGGAATTCATCATCGTTTTCCAACGAATTAGTTGTCAATGATAACTTTCGTATTCCACTGGAAGAGTTCAAATTTGGATGCATCATGTAAAATTCCATAATTCACAAAGTGAAGCATCTCACCTGTAATCAAATGCCAACCACAGTCCATTGGTACACTTATCTTTCATCATAAGTCTCCTGTTCGTTTAAGTTTCATTCTTAATTTCGGGACGAAATTCTTTTAAATTGGGGAGACTGTAACATCCTGTATTTTTACATTAATTAAAAGTTAATGTCGTTTAATCTTGTAAGGACCATTGTTGCCTAATATGAAACTCATGGGTTACCTTTGCTTATGGCTTTAGTTTGTCTTCAACTTGAAAGCTTATAATGATAATTATAATAATAATAATAATAATAATAATAATAATAATAATAATACTAATAATGATAATATTAATAATAGCAAAAGTACAAAAATAATAATAATATAATAATAATAATGAAAATAATATTACTATTATTATTAATAATAACAATTCATAAAAATTATAAAACCTAAAAAGGTTTGAAACTTAAAAGTTATAGGGTTAGTTTTGTCCATTTATAAACTTTAAAAGAAAGTTTAAAGCATAAAATAATAAATCAAAAAAACTACAGGGGCCATTGTATTTGTATTTCTTTAAAAGCCTTGTCTCCTTTTCTCCCCTTGCCCGTAATTCCCGTGAAGCCCTGGCGGAACTCCGGTCGAACTCTGGCGAAGCCCCAAACGCGAGTAATTCACTGAAAATTGAACCAAAACCGTTTCCAAAAGCTTCGTGAAGATTATTCGAACCATTTGCTACCTTTTAATGGGTTTAGCGATGGTTACAAGAGCATTCGAGCTCGAGTAACCATCGGTCATCAAAAGTGAACCATTCGACTATTAAAACCGAGTAATAATCAAATTAAATGAGCCAAAATCGAACGTTTAACTTGTTCTAAGCTATTATCAGCCCCAATTTCACTTGAAATGCACTTAAACCACTCGAACAACTACTACATCTACATCAAACCTACAACACCACCACAAACCCTGCTCCGGATGATTTAATCTGAAATTGTTGGAGGGTTTCGATTTGTGGCTGCCCGGTGAATCTTCAGACGTGTTAATTTGGATTAACATCAACTATGCACAACAATTGGATTCAAGCTTCGGTTCGGATATCTCTTACACCTATTCATTGTTAATCTCACTTCATACGGGTAAATTGAACATACATATATACTCGAAATCATCTGGGGAACCAAAGCCCCATGTTTATTTCTACAAACGTATTCGATCTTATGATCAATTTGAAACGAAATCAAACTAGGGTTCTTAAGAATTGGGGACGAAATTGTGTTTTTATTATTTGGAACCGGGAGTTTACCACGGCTACCGCCCTGGTTCACTGGCTAGGACACTTTCCTCCCATACATGAGGTCCCGGTTTCGAGCCCGGGCAACCTCATGTATTTTTTTAAAAGGCTTTCAACCTTAAATAAATTATAGGAATTTTTCTAATATATATAAAAACTACTTTTATAAACTTCAAATATTGTTTTAAACCACTAAAGATTTTCTATAATTTTTTTCTAAGTTTAAATAAAATATTTTTATTGATAAGACTTTTTAACACAGCTTGTTTGAATAATTTTTAATAAAATGGATTGAAATTAATTAGTAAATTATTATTGGTTCAAATATCCCTTTTTAATTAATTTTTTTATATAATAATAAATTTTTAGTTATAAAAATTTATTTAAACTTTTTATAACATTTTTAATTATTATAATTGTTTCTTTCACAACTTTGAATAATATATATATATATACATATATATGTATATAAAGAAAATATAAATTATATTTCATTTGTTTAAACATAATTATTTAACAAGCCCCAAATTCGACTTAGAACCCTAGTCCTCGTTATTATTAAACTCATTACAATAAAACTAAATCTTGTAATATATATACGTAGGTACCTGGTGAAGATCTACGTTAGAACGTTGTTTATTATAATTCTTATTAATCGTCAATTATATATTATTGACCAAGTGAGTTTCTATACCCCTTTTTATATTTTTACACATTTGGGGTGAAACATGTTACATTATAAACTTTGCACTTGTAAACACGTTTGATTCTTGTAAACTTATGGCATTTCACCTGTATGTAGTAGTTAGTTGAACTTTGTAGCTACCATGTAATGTCAAATATATGTACAATCATTAACTATTGCTAGTCTAGCGAAGTCATAGATCTATGGGCTAGACAAGCTTGCTTGGTTGATCTAAGTACACTTAGCTAATCGTATATACTTTTAAACATTTGAGATTTGTAAAACTTTGTCGAGGTTTGATTATGCATTCTGTCTTACATCCCTAGTTTACTTTGTTCTCTAACTTACAACATGAATTGCCATCTTTGATATACTTATGTATTGAAAACTATGGAAATCTCACCAACATTATCGTTGAACTTTTATTTTTAACATGTTTCAGGAAATACTCAAGCTTGATCGCCTTTTTCGAAGTTGTTCATACCTAGGAATGGACCTAGTTAACTTAATGAATGAGCTTGTTATATTTCTTATATTGTGTTTCTCATTGAGACTTATGCTTGTAATGTACCTTTCAACTTATGAATATATTTAGATTTAATAATAGCGTTATGTGGCTGTGAACGATCTTAACTCTCACTCCTCGACGTTTCCGCCGTCAAGGTTGGGGTGTGACATTGTTCTTATTCATATCTTTTTACAAACTAAGTAACATAATATTATTTTAGTTATGAGTTTTGATATACCTGAAAAATAACTGGTTGAACTCTTATAAATAGAGGTATGTGACCACATGAATAGATAAAGACCGTAACTTCGATCCACACACAACCACCCGAGTAGATATCCAAATTTACTAGCTAAAAAGTTGTCTAAAAAGTAATAGTACACTGGATAGATTTATTTTGTTTATCAATAACATTTCAATTACCTAAAAAATTGCTATAAAAGAATGTTTTAACAAAAGCAATATCATTCTTATGGTTCAACATAATCATAAAGTGCTTCAATTGTTACAAGGTAAAGTTTCTATTACAGATTTGAATCTTTTAGTTGGTGAGATCAATAGGATTAATCATCTAATGACACCCAATGCATCGTGTAGGTGTCATTTTTTTACGAGTTGTGGTATTCCATATGTCTGTAGATTAAATAATGGTTTTCAAATAGGTAAGCATTTGTTTAATTTTATAACTTTACCAAGAATAATATTTTTATCCATTATTTATAGGTCAAATTATCCCATTCGATAACATTGATATTTTTTGAAGGAAGCTTGACTTTTCGTGTGCGTATATTGTATGAGAGGAAAAATAAATGTACAAAAATAAATGGAAATGGTTACAAAATATTTACCGGTTCAACCTAAAAAAATGAAAAAAAAATCTGTGATAGATATGATAAAATCATTATTAGTCCAACAAAAACATATCAAAAAGCTTAGAAAGTGCAAACGCATACATGTGGTCGTTCAAGAAAAAATAAGCAATAAGATGTGATATTATACCCTCCTAGACATAAATCATACGTGGAATAACAAGAAAATATTCAAATTCGTCAAAGATATTTAAGTTCAGTGGTAAAGTCTAAACAAGGGTCATTCTAACGCAATCAATCGATATCTTTCAAAGCAAGAGACAAAGATATATAATCTCAACAGACTTCTATGTTTTTTGTATACCCCGAGGGATGAAGAAAAAAACAACTATTACCGGTTTAGTGATTAGATTCCATCCATGTTTTACCAATACATTTAGGGTGTTGATGATGTATGTGTCAATGGTAACTGTGTTTTTTGGTTGGAGAAGTTGGATTGGGATATGATGAAAATAAATGGCGTTTTATTCGTATCAAACTTATAGCGGAGCTGGATGAAAATATACATAGGTACGGTGCTATGTTTCACGATATCTGGAAAATAAGAAATCTATTATACTAGAACGAGCTAGGTTTAGTTACATATAAACATTGGATGAAAATACCACACGGCAATCTTGATTGCTAATGGTTTTCGTGTGGTTTTAATGTTTATATTCATCCTTATTGTGCAATTTTTTCCTTTGTAGTTATCTCCTCACGATATCACTAATCACCAACTGAATGGAACTGCTTTTGTTAATGAAAACCATTTTATTAGGTGTAAGGCCCCGTTTCTGGGATGCTTACAGCCGGATCCTCATCGCACATAAAACATATAAATTACTTTTATCTAATGAAAATATTGCAGCGGAAACATAAGAATAACTTTTCATATCATTAAAAGTGCTTTTGTAAATTAATACAAACGTTCATTTCAAAACATCATTCGTTCGCATTACAATGCAAAAACATTAACAAAATAATTTCATCCAAAAGAGCTGAGTAGCCGCCTCGTGCCATCCTCAGCAACTATTACCTGCCAACTGGAAACACATCAAAGTCAGCGTTGCTGAGTGAGTTCTAGTTTTATAATTAAACATACTATACTTTTGTAAAACCATTCTTTACTTTCTTTCAAAATCCCATTTTAAGCTCCATGCGACTGGCCTTTCAATCGTGCGAATGGAACTCAATCGCACCCTATTCGGCCGTATGGCCTCCATTCGGCCTCCAGTCGGTCGCCTAGCCCTAGCTGATGCAGAATGCAGTTCATCCTGACTGCAGCCAAGGGTCTTCGGCCTCCAAACTCAGCTAAACCCATTTTAAGCTCAAATCGACCATCCTAAACCTTAGGGATGCATACCACAACACCATTCAAGCACACACAAGCTCACAATCAAGACTCAAACGCATCATACGCATACATACACATACACAAACGGGTCAAACATACGCACACACAAAGACCCGATTTTAGATGTGTTCCAGCCTCAAAATCGTTTGAAAACAAGTAAAAGAGGGGTCCTAGAATTCACACAAACGACACCAAGAAGTAGAGCTTCGGTTTGACTCGCTTCTCGATGATTTTGGCTCATTCGAACCAACCCAAACAAACTTTTTCTCCTTTTTCTCTTCTTTCTCTCTTCTCCTCTTTCTTTGGCTGATTTTGGTGGGTGTGGAAAGATGGTAAAGGGTTGCCCTCTCCCTTAAATACTCCCACTTCCCCAACTTTCTCTCGTTGGCGAGTTTGGTCCCTCGACTTTGGACTTTATTTTTTTTCTTCTTTCGTCGGCTTCTAAATAAACAAATAACCGGGTGTTACAAGTCCACCCCCTTAAACAGGTTTCGTCCTCGAAACTGTTATTCTTCAAACAAACGTGGGTAATGCTGTCTCATTTCTTCCTCAGTCTCCCACATTGACTCGGATCCTTTCCTGTGCTTCCACTGTACACACACAAGAGGAACCACTTTATTTCTCAGCCTCTTCTCTTTTCTATCATTGATTGCCACTGGTTGCTTCATATAACTGAGCCTTTCATCTACTTAGATGTCCTCCAGTGGAACAATTGTGTCTCCATCAGCTACGCACTTTCTCAGATGAGATACATGGAATGTCGGGTGAATTCCACTTAACTCATCCGATAACTCCAATCTATAGGCCACCTCTCTTAATCGAGCGATGATTCGGAAAGGGCCTATATACCTTGGGCTCAACTTGCCCCGCTTTCAAAAAAGAATGATACCCTTCTAAGGTGAGACCTTCAACATAACGCGGTCACCCACTTGGAACTCAATCGGTCTGTGTCGTTTATCGGCATACGACTTCTGTCTATCCTTGGCTGCCTTCATGAAGGCCTTGATCTTTTCAAGCTTCTCGTTCGTAGCCTCGATTACCTCGACGCTCCCCAATTCCTTTTGACCAATATCACCCCAACAAACGGGTGTTCTGCATCTCCTACTGTATAGCATCCCATATGGTGGCATACTAATGCTGGCATGATAGCTGTTGTTGTCTGAGAATTTTGTTAACGGTAGGTGGTCATCCTAACTTCCCCCAAAATCAATCACACATGCTCGAAGCATGTCGTCCAGTGTCTGAATGGTCCTTTCCGACTGACCATCAGTTTGGGGATGATAAGCTGTGCTAATATGTAACCTCGTCCCCATGGCGTTGTGGAATTTCTTCCAGAATTTGGAGGTAAACCGGGTGTCACGATCAGACACAATAGACACCGGCACACCATGGCGAGTTACAATTTCCTTGATGAACAGATCAGCCAACCTCTCAGATGAATATGTCTCATGGATCGGTACGAAGTGAGCACTTTTCGTCAAGCGGTCGACAATCACCCATATGGCATCCTACCCTTTCGGAGTACGTAGCAACTTCGTAATGAAATCCATGGTGATGTTCTCCCACTTCCATTCTGGTATATCCAAAGATTGAATCTTCCCATACGGCTTCTGATGCTCGGCCTTCACCTGTAAGCAAGTAAGGCACTTACTCACATACTCCACCACGTCGCGCTTCATACCTGGCCACCAATAATCTTTCTTCATATCTTGATACATTTTCGTGGCACCAGGATGAATGGAGTATCGAGTCTTGTGAGCCTCATCCATTATCTTCACCCGTAGATCCCCGAAACAAGGAATCCACACCCGTTCAAATCGGGTTTTAACACCAAGTGTGTTTTCACTCAATTCCCCAACCAGACCTCTCATCCTTTCAGAGTTAAGATGATCTTCTTTCAGTGCCTCATCTTGAAACTCTTTGACTTGCTTCATTACATCGGAGGTCATGATCAGTTGATATGCTTTCACCCGAATCGGCTCGGGCCTCTTTTTTCGGTTAAGGGCATCAGCCACCACATTGGCTTTGCCCGGATGGTAATGGATCTCACAATCATAATCGTTTATACGCTCCAACCATCATCTCTGCCTCATATTCAGATCTTTTTGCTCAAAGAAGTACTTCAAGCTCTTGTGGTCGGTGAATATGGTGCACTTCGTCCCGTATAGATAGAGCCTCTAAATCTTTAGTGCAAAGACCATGGCTGCTAGCTCCAAGTCATGAGTGGGATAATTGACCTCATGAACTTTCAACTGTTAGGATGCATAGGCTATAACCTTCCTTCTCTATATTAACACACATCCCAACCCTGAGTAGGAAGCATCAAAATAAACCACCAGATCTTCGCTTCCATCGGGTAATGACAGAACAGGAGCTCGAGTCAATCTTGCTTTCAATTCTTCGAACGCTTTCTCCTGAGCCTGACCCCATACAAACTTTACATCCTTCCAGGTCAACATAGTCAATGGAGAAGCAATCTTAGAGAAGTCTTGGATAAATCTTCTATAGTAGCCCGCCAAACCCAAGAAACTATGAATCTCGAATGGTGTCCTTGGTGACTTCCATTGCATAACCACCTCCACCTTTGCCGGGTCCACCATTATCCCGTCAGTATTCACCACATGACCCAAGAATTGAATTTCGCGCAACCAGAACACGCACTTGGAGAATTTTGCATACAACTTCTCCCTCCTCAACATCTCCAGAACCTCCCGAATGTGACCGGCATGCTCAATCTCACTCTTCGAATAAATCAGGATATCATCAATGAACACAATCACTGATTTATCCAGCATCGGCCGACACACCGATTCATCAGATCCATAAAAGCAGCTGGCGCGTTGGTCAAACCAAAAGATATGACAAGAAACTCGTAGTGACCATAGCGCGTACGGAAAGCTATTTTAGGGATATCCTGCTCCTTCACTTTAAGCTGATGATAGCCCGATTGAAGGTCGATCCTTGAAAACCAATTGGCACCATGGAGCTGATTGAACAGATCATCTATTCTCGGTAAGGGGTATTGGTTCTTCACCGTCAACTTGTTCAGCTCGCGGTAGTCAATGCACATCCTCATACTACCGTCCTTCTTCTTTACAAACAGGACCGGAGCACCCCAAGGAGAGATACTCGATCTAATGAACCCCTTATCAAGCAGCTCTTGCAACTGCTCAATCAGCTCTTTCATCTCTGTCAGAGCTAACCAATATGGTACCTTGGCAACAGGTTGGGCACCCGGTATCAGATCAATCTAAAACTCGATCTCTCTATCAGGTGGCACTCCTGGTAAGTCTTCTGGGAACACGTCTGGGAAATCACACACAACCGGTACATCAAACAGTTGTGGTGTTGGCGTATCCACATCCTTTACATAGGCCAAATAGGAATACATCCACGCCTCATACACTTTCCCAACACCGCCATCGAAATCACCTTCGGAATCGTCGTGAACCGATCACCATAAACTGTCACCGAACTCCCGTCGGGCACTGATAGCTGAATCATCTTCTTGCGACACACAATGTTCGCCTTGAAGTCTGCTAACCAATCCATCCCAAGAACCAAATCGAAACCACCTAAGGTCATCACGAAGGGTCTAACAGGAAACTTATGACCCTCAAGTTCCACGTCACAGTTCTCTATCATCTCGGAAATCCTGGTAGACTTACCTATGGCAGTTCTACATCGAAGGGCGCATCAACACGTCTACTACTAACAGGTAGTTTAGCACAGAAAGCAGCAGAAATAAAACTTTTACTGGCACCCGAATCAAATAACACGGAAGCTAAAGTTTGGTTTACTAGAAACATACCGGGCACAACATCAGGGTCCGTCCTAGCCTCCTCCTGTGTCATCGTGAATGCCCTGGCACTCGCCCTCGGTCCTTCACCTCTAGTTTTCTTCACCCTAGAACTCTCAGCCCTGGGCTTCTTACAATCCTTGTTCATGTGACCCTCCATGCCACAGTTAAAACACCGGACCGTACGACAGTCCTTGGCTATATGCCCCGGCTTCCCACATTTGAAGCACACATTCAACCCCAGCCTACATTCCCCACTATGTTCTCTCCCACACCTATCACACTTCTTTATACCCGCACCCGATGCGACCACACGGCAGTCGTCCACCCATGCCTTCTTATTTCCCGTCGAAGCATTACCCCGACCAAACCTCTTCCTTTGCCAGTTTCGATCACCACCGCTCTTCTTTCCACCTTCATTCACCACCACCGTCCTCTCATCATACAGTCTCCCTGCCAAATCCACTGCCGACCTAAACGTGCTCGGCCGGGCAGCGAGCATGTGCCTGCGAATATCCGCTGGCAAACCCTGAATGTACCTCTTGATTTTTCAAGACAGAGGTGTCACCTCATCCAGCACCAGACGTGCCATCTCGTTAAATTTCGTGGTGTACTGCTGGTGCATCATAGTTCTCACCTCTAGTTGCAAGAACTCCCTTTCAACCTTGTCCATTTCCCGATGAGGACAAAACTCCTCAACCACCAACTTTTTTAGTTTGGACCATCTCATTCTTCCAATGGCAATGCTACCCTCGGCTTGGACATTGTTCTCCCACCAACACAGAGCCGAATCCACAAAAGAGTGGGTAGCGAACTTCACCTTTTGGTCTTCCAGGCACTCGCTGATATCGAGAACAACCTCCATTTCCCTCACCCATCGGTGAGCAGCTGCAGCAGTTCCATTTCCATCGAAATTAGGGGGCTTGCATCTCATAAATGCCCCGTACTTACAGCCTCGTGCCGCCTCCGGCGCAGGCTCTTCTTCCTCCTCCTCCTCATCATCAGAGAGAACCGTTTCCGGCTCTGGTTGCTCCCGTCCTCCCGAGGAACTGTTTCTCTCCTTTCTCTCCCCTTCTCTTACTGCCTTAATAAATTTAGTCATTACAGACCGTAAGATCGTCTGCATGACTTGATGAACTTATTCAACAACAGCCTCCTTCACTGAGGCTCTCAGATTGGCGCTCTTGTCGCCACCCTCCAGATAAGGGTTCTCTGGTTCTTCATGAACCACCTTCTCAACTCTGGGTCTCCCTCTCTTGGTTCACGGTTCAGCACCATGACCTCCCCCCGTGAAGCTTTCGAAGATCTACCACCGGCCATTCACACGCACACTGAAAGATTCAAACACCAACACGGTCATTCAAGGGAACAACTCAGTTTATGTCAAGTATAGTAAGTCCCTAATTACAATGGCCAGTTGTGATTAGCCACCTACTTTACTCTTCACACCCCAAGCATTACCTGTCCTGACTACGTTAGTATTTAAACCTACATAAAACAGATAACCACATACCATGAGCACATAATACCGGTTAACTTTACAAAAATACCTGATGGCACGCAGCTACTCATATTGGCATCCCATCCCCTTTCCGTCCCATTCTCAGTTTAAGTTAAGGTTTATTTTAAAATTTTACCCATTTCGCTTAAACTTTGGCTCTGATACCAACTTGTAAGGCCCCGTTCCCGGGACGCTTATAGCTGGATCCTCATCACACATAAAACATATAAATTACTTTTATCTTATGAAAATATTGCAGTGGAAACATAAGAATAACTTTTCATATCATTAAAAGTGCTTTTGCAAATTAATACAAACGTTAATTTCAAAACATCATTCGTTCGCATTACAATGCAAAAACATTAACAAAAGAATGCCATCCAAAAGAGCTGAGTAGTCGCCTCGTGCCATCCTCAGCAACTATTACCTGCCAACTGGAAACACATCAAAGTCAGTGTTGCTAAGTGAGTTCTAGTTTTATAATTAAACATACTTTACCTTCGTAAAACCGTTCTTTACTTTCTTTCAAAATCATACTATACTTTACATCATTCGTGATCATACATCATACGTACACACCGATAATATCATCATTATCTTCTTTAATCTTTCATGCTTCATTCTTTACCTTTCCATTCTGTCAACCATAAACCCTTTCCTTCTGTTCATGGTACTGGACCTAGGCCTATCATAGACCTTCTATAACGGTGCATCGCACCTGTGGTCACAGTACCTAGGGTAAGATTTAGGTTTACTATGCAATACCTTTCTGTTTGTGGTTCTGGACCTAGGCCTCTCATAGACCTTCTATAACGGTGCATCGCACCTCGTGGTCACAGTACCTAAGGTACGAATGTAGGTGTACCATTGCTATATGCAATACCTTTCTGTTCGTGGTTTTGGACCTAGGCCTATCATAGACCTTCTATAACGGTGCATCGCACCTCGTGGTCACAGTACCTAAGGTATACAGCAATAGTTCTATGCAAATAGTCAATCACAAAGAAAGACCCCGATGTACATGGCATGCTTACCAGACTATCTTTACTTTCATTACTCGTTAATGCATGCATTCTTACTTCATGTTCCTTTTTTCTTTATCTTTCACTTTACATTACATAATACTTCATTTATTCATTAACATCACACGTAAAGCCACAGGAAAGATAAACATACATCATAACAAGGAACATAACATACACAAGCATTAACATCATATAGGGCAACATCATACATACATAACATGCATAATCATGCAACATCATCATCATCATGCCCAACATGCTCTCTAAGGCCTCAATCATCATCTTACATGCTCTTACTGGAACCCTTACGTCAAAACTTACATCTGCACTTTCCCCCGAAAGTCAGAAGTCAAACTACACTTTCCTCGGGTGCAACAACCCCATTCAGGCTTATGGACACCCTTCAGTCGCATGGCTCCATGCAACTGAGCATCATGCAAATGAACCAATATGGATGAACACTCATGCGAATGAACACCCAATCATGCGAATGGACTAGTGCGGATGGACCTTATGCGAATGGAACTAATGCAGATGAGCACTCATGCGACTGGACCTTCAATCGCATAACCTCCACGAGACTGGCCTTTCGATCGTGCGAATGGACCTCAATCGTGCGAATGGACCTCAATCGCACCCTATTCGGCCGTATGGCCTCCATTCGGCCTCCAGTCGGTCGCCTAGCCCTAGCTGATGCAGAATGCAGTTCATCCCTACTGCAACCGAGGGTCTTTGGCTTTCAAACTCATCTAAACCCATTTTAAGCCTAATCGACCATCCTAAACCTTAGGGATGCATACCACAACACCATTCAAGCACACACAAGCTCACAATCAAGACTCAAACGCATCATACGCATATATACACATACACAAACAGGTCAAACATACACACACATAAAAACCCGATTTTAGATGTGTTCCAGCCCCAAAATCGTCTGAAAACAGTAAAAGAGGGGTCCTAGAACTCACACAAACGACACCAAGAAGTAGGACTTCGGTTTGACTCGCTTCTCGATGATTTTGGCTCACTCGAACCAACACGACCAATCTTTTTCTCCTTTTTCTCTTCTTTCTCTCTTCTCCTCTTTCTTTGGCTGATTTTGGTGGGTGTGGGGAGAGGGTAAGGGTTGCCCTCTCCCTTAAATACTCCCACTTCCCCAACTATCTCTCGTTGGCGAGTTTGGTCCCTCGACTTTGGACTTTATTTCTTTTCTTCTTTCGTCGGCTTCAAAATAAACAAATAACCGGGTGTTACATTAGGCTTTGATTAGTAAGTGGCTATCTAATTTCTCTTCCAAGTGGATATTGGAAACATTACAAAACACCAAATGTTAATGATTAAGAGGTTATATATGAGGCATTATTTAAAAAATATCATAAATTGAGGAAAGACGAGAAGGTTGAACAAGTTAATTTGCTATAAGTTGTATCATTTTTGTAATGATCTTTGTAATAGCTGGTTAGATTTTAGTATGATCAGTTTAGTCAAATATAATCTATTTTTATTTTATCTTTTATAATCTTCCCACAAATGGTGTTTGTAATGTGTAAATTATATTGTTTTTTGAAATACAAATTTTAATTATGAAAAAATATGTTGATCATAAAAGAGTTTCCCACTACATCAGCATATGATCGAAAAATATTTTGGCAAACAATACAGTTGTTTGTTAAGTTGTTGTCACTTCATCTACTCGCACATAGCCAGATGTGGCGATGGCAGGCGACAAGCAATGGCGGAATCAAAAGGGGCAATTCATAGGATGGTGGCAATGGCGGGAGTAGTGGGGTGGTCGATGAAGGGGCAAACAATGGTTGGTGGCGGGGGTGACAACGACAACAAGACATGTAGTTGGTGGTAGGGTTTCAAAAATGTTCAGTGGTTGGAGATTTCAATAAATTGTTTCATAATTTGACAATGTGGATGTAATGAAATCCTTTAGTTGAAGAAACTTGATGGAATTAATCTAAATTCAAATTCAAATACATGCTTTATCTTTCATAAAGAAAGTAGAGTACTATTTAGACACACATTGACATTAGCTATGACCTTTATATATAATGATTTGTATGCTCTAAATAAGTGATTATATGTTTAAATCTATAGTTTGTAGATTTAACTATTATTTTTCAGGTAAAAAAATTCAATTAAAGAAAAATGATGGTGCATTCAGCAAGTGTCAAAATCTAAGAGAAGAAAAGATGTTTGGTTTGAGGTTGTCAATTAGATTTGATCAACACCATATGCAATTTGGTTGACAATACATTCAACTTTCTAGTTTCTACCTACCAACCAATGTTTTTGTTTTCTTTTGTTTTTCTTTGTGTTTAACATTTTAAATCTCCAACACCATGATCACAACCATGCATTCAATTTTTTACCACCCAAAACTCCCACCCTTTGTAATTCATTTTCTTCAATTATCTAGACAACGGCCGCCCTGCGACTTAAGCAATCTACATGGCCGTTGTTTGCCGTCACCACTACCTCTTCCTCTTCCTCTTTTTTTTCCTCTTCCTCTTGTTTTTGCATCCATGTCTCTCCTAGCAATTGACGCTCCTTCAATTCAAGAAATCATTAACCAAATCAGATTCATTGTTTAACTGGAAAGACGATGGCTCCAACCCATGTGACCCCTACAATGTGTGGGTCGGCATCATATATGACAATGACATTATTACCACCATCAATCTCTCTGGTATGGATCTCGAAGGGGAGCCTGACATGGGTACTTTAGAGGCCATTGACGGCCTTAAAGCAATTAGCATCCAAAACAATTCTCTAGCTGGCTCTATCCTAAAATCAACCAGCTTCTTTTTATAAAAGCTTTTATGCAGATACCAATTGGTTTTCTGGATAGATTCCAACATCGATTGGAGAATTACCTAATCTCATGGAACTCCATTTAGAATACAGCGAATTTTCAAGACCTATTCCCTTATTTTCATAAGTAGATGTCATAACCCACTGGATCTATCTAATAATTGTAACATCCGCCATTGACATCAGGTATCATTTCATTAGAGACATTCATGAGAAAAATCTAATCAGGTTAATCAAAGTTGATTCAAATGAACAATATGTTGATCTGTTTACCAAAGCTTTTGATGAACAAAGGTTTAAGTATCTCATAATAGCTATTGGGATGATAAACATTGATTAATCTGATCTCTTTTGAAAACCTTTTAATATGTAAGTCTTATGTCAATACAATTTAAGCCTTGTTACAAGGAATTCTCTCTGAAATTTTCTAAGTGTAAATTCCTTCCGTAGAGAAATTAACCTTCAGAAGACATTATTATATCTTCCGAAGCATAATTTCTCAAAGGATAACTTTCTTCTCGGAAGAATTTTTGGTCTCGGAAGAAGCGATTGATTGCATATCAGATCTACTTCCGAAACTTACAAGTTCTCTATTCGGAAGCAATTCTAACCTTCGGAAGCATATAATTGGCTTCGGAAGTAAGAATTGCCTTCAGAAGACAAGTTATCTTCGGAAATGTTTTACACTCGGAAGAAAGATCTCACTGTGTAACGTAAATTCTTGGGCCCCACACTGTAAAAAGCAAAGATTTTGTTAATGATGTCGGATTATTTAACTGATTTTTACCTTACCGCCACTGTCATTTCATCCACTAAACCATCACATCACCTTCTCCTAACCCCCATACCGCCTCTCCACAATCTTTTAAATAATCTCGACTATTCACTTTCACTCTCTTACTTGCAAACTTTACAGCCCTAGAAATTTCTCCTACTCATCTTTACCCAGCTCAAATCATTCCCATTCACCTTTCCAAATGGCCTTCAACCTCAACACAACCAAGTCGCACTTCTTGATTCATCAAGAGATGTTGACTTCTTAGATATCATCTCCTTCCTAACCCAATCTTCCTACTACACCGCTCTGACTGTTAACCCCATAATTTACTCAAACCATATGTCTGAATTTTAGGCAAATTGTCAGATTGAAACCCTAAACAGGGTTCGTGTTATTCGATCGAGCATCTGTGGCCAGGAGTTGGTCATTTCTAAACAGCTCATCAGGGAGCATTTAGAGCTTCATGATGAGGGCGCTCCAACGGAATTCCCCAAAGCAGACTTGGACCATTCTTATCTCCAAATGGGATATGGAGGAGACGTTAGCAGGTCAACTGTCTACAAATTTAACTTCTCGTACAAATGGAAGTTCCTGCTACACGTGGTCCTTCACTGCTTGTCGAATAAATCCGGAGGATGGGATCAAATCCCATTTGAACTTGGGTGCCTTGTTCATGGGTTGGTAAAACGCCTTCGCTTCAACTATTCAAGATTTGTGCTGACTAACCTCATGGGAAATCTTCAGAAGGACACATTCTTCATGTATCCCAGGTTTCTCCAACATATAATCAACTGTGAGCTAGACCAGAGCACGCTTGTCTGTGCAGCTGCTCTGACTGCTCCCCAGATGAGGCCGGCCATCTTCAAAACTTTGAAGAGAGTGTCCACCAACTTCACAGGAAGAGATACTGCACTTCTTCCAGGTATGACTGAGCCAACGACTCCTGGTGACATCCCTGTTAACCCCACATGTGATGAACCCACACCAGCAACTACCCCCACTATGCCAACACTACCTTCTCCATCCATCACCATCACTTATCAGAGACGTCCCAAATGAACCCTTGTTCAATCTACTCTGATTGAACAAGCTCCTCTTATTCAATCCAAAAACGCTAGAGTGGAACAAAGGGCTCCCACTCAGCCTGAGGTCCAACCATCCTTTATAATTGACCTCAATATGGGTCCTGAGTCTTCTCAGTCTCAGACCCATGAGCCCAAAACCCAAGCTGAAAGCCCTCAGGGTGAGTCTCTATACTCCCCTGAGCAGCCAACAAGGGACAGCCCCACCAGAGGCTCAATGCCTGTAGACATTGACCAAAGTCCCGGGTCAGTAGGTTTAACCATCCTATCTTTCACTGACCTTTTATTTAAAACTGATAAAGAGATAACATCTATCCATGGCAATGAAGTTGATCTATAACACCCTCTCCAAGATCAACAGAGCCCGGAGAAATCTCTTATCTTTAGCCCCCATCAGCAACCAACTGAGGTGAGTCCCACTAATGTGGAGGGAACTCTTGTAGATTCAGCTGTCACTACAGAAGGTGCCTCAATGGATCTTCTGGACAGTGGTAACATTTCTTAGACTGAATCTACGGAAACCGATCCCTTTGATGACTCTGAAAGAGACATCATTGAGCATGGGAAACCAGGGTGCCAAGAACCCACATCTGGTGGTGAGGCTGAACATACTAGGTATGTTACCTCATCTCCCCGTGATTCTTCGAAAGAAGATGAGGGAAGAATGCAACTTCTCATTCAAGATCTTCTTTGTAAAGTCTCAAACCTGGAATCTCAGGTTAGGAATTTAGAGGCAAGATCTGCCACTCAGCAACTTGAGATTGACAATCTCAAGGCTCACCTAGCTGAGAAACAGACAGAGAGGTCTGTTAGGCATGTACATATTCAGGTCTCCTTGACTTCCTCCTCCAGCTCATCTAGCTCTCAAGATGATGCTACCAAAAAAGGAGAGAATGTTCAAAGACAAACACACAAGGAACCACAGAGCCGGCCTTCCACTTCAACATCTTCCTCTCCCATCATCTCTGCGCCTGAAACATCTCAGGTCACTCTTCAGATTGATCCAAGGATGCTCAATGATCTCTATAGACTCTTCACCAAGTTTCTGTTAAGATCCTCCTTTGAGCAGCCAAGTCATGATGCTGCAATGATCTACTTTGGAGCAGAAGAACTTCAAAGGCTGACTGCACCTTTTACCACTGTGGAAGAAGTTGGTCAACCTAAGGTCCTCATGGAACCTAAGATTCAATTCGAAGGGGAAATGGGAACTGATGGCCCAGCAACTGAAACAGTTGGGACAGAATCTGCATCTCCTTTAACTTCCGAAGTTGAAGTTAAAGCCTCGGAAGAACAAGCTGAATCTTCCGAAGTTGAAATGGAAGCTGCGGAAGGACTGTTTAAAATGTCCAAAGAACTGATCATCACAGATGCTATCCTGGAAATGGCATCTGAAATGAGCAGCAAGGACTTTCCAATTGCACCTCCATCTCAGACACCATCTCTGACTCTCTCACACCAGAAACCTCTCTCCAAGAACTACCACAGTTAGGATCTTCAAAGGATAAAGGTAAAAGGAAGATGACTACGGAAGAGATTCAGGAAGAGGAGAAGATTGAGAAACTTAAGAAGAAAGGAAGACTTCAGACTGAGAAGTTGCTAGCTGCTAGCACAAAAGCAGCTGCTTCCAATCAGGAGGTTGTCATCAATAAAAGAAGAGAGCAGATAATTGACCAGCTCATTGATATGGAGCTGCCAATGAAGAAACACTCCTGCTACCATTAGAGGAGTTGATGGATCTGGAGAATGCAACCAGGCTAAAACTTGAAGAAGAAGCCAGGTTGGCCTTAGAGGAAAAGGAAAAGAAACAGAAGGAGGATGAATTGCAGCTGAGGAGAGACAGGATAAACTTCCTACGCTCCAAAGGCTTTGATCTTTAAGAACTCTCTCCATACAACAATGAGACAATCCTCTGGCTCTCAAAAAAGAGCAGGATCTAATGGAGAAAGAAAGGAAGATAGCTACAAAAGAAAAGGCCAGAGAGAAGAAGAAGAAAGAAGAAGAGGCTAGGGTCACTGCCTCCAAGAAGCTTACTGAGAAAGCCTGGATGAAGGACTATCTTCGGGCTCATGGCTTCTCCGGTAGGCAGGTGGGTCCTATGTCTGAAAGGACACTCCAACGGATTGTCAGTGAAATTAAGGCTGACATCTGGTTGGGGAAAATGGAAGAGATGTATAGGAAGGTAAAAGGGATGACCTTCACTGCTTTTACCCAACCACAACTTAAACCCTCATCCTCACCATTCACCATTAAACCTGAACCCTTCACCCCTGAATCCACATCACTACCCACTAATACTCCCTCACCTTAACCTCCTAACTTTCCATCATTTAACCCAAAACACTAGCCAGAACCTCTGAACCTAAACCTACCCAATTACCATCCAAACCATCCATTCAGCCTTCTCAACATCTCTCCCTTGAGGAGTTTAAGGCAATCAAGACGAAGCTCACTAATTGCACCACTTTGAGCGAAGTTTCCTGTGTAGAAGACTCCGTTAACATTACCTATGTAGACGGATCTTCAAGTTCCCTCACAAGAGACAGATTCCTTGATTTACCTAGAGGAACTTTGGACCAGGCTGCAAGACTTTTGGGCCTCAATTCAGACTCTTTAAATGAGGAAGAAAAGAAGCTTAGAAGGAAACTGGTGACTCTATTGGATACAAGATAAGAGGACAAGATTCCTAGTCAGCCTCTTATGCCTAGAAGGAAGATAATCCAGTGGAGGTTCGATGAACCTTCTCAAAACTTTGTTGTGGAAAGAGAGAATGGTGAAGTCAACAGACTCAATGCAACCTCTCTGTTACACTCCAGCAGATTTTACATTGCTGAGTTAGCAGAGAAACCATTCTCCAACCCCTCCAACTCTAAAACTGCTACACTCGTCAGAAATCATCTCAGCAGTCTTCATCTGGCTGAGCTAACTGCAAAAGCAAAGATGAAAGAAGAGTTGAAATTGAGAAGACAGGAAGACAAGGAAAGATCTCCCACCAAAGGTGCTGCCTTTCTACAGATGGTGGAAGGTCCTGAATTAGAACCTATAGTTCGATGGGAATATGATTACAGTTCCCATCAACTAACTCTTTTCAGAGGGCAACAACAAAGGGTACATGTTATCCAAGTGACCGACTGGATTTCTGTCTACCAAGGATCTGTATAAGCTTCTCAGCACCACATCAGGAAGAACAAGGAGATAGACAAATATTTGCTCTCCTTGGTGCTGAAAGTTTTGAGAAGTCGAGGTAAGTGAAGTTTTGGTAGCATCAGCCTAGGGGGAGTTTGTTGGATCAAGAAGAAGGCTAATGCAATCAAAACTATATCACTTAAGTTATTTTAATATTGCATGCAAAGGCTTCCGAAGTTTTTCATGGAACTTCCGAAGGTTGTAGAGTTCTTCCGAAGACAAAGGAAAAGTCCAACTTCCGAAGACAGAACTCTACTTCCGAAGACAAATGCATACTTCCGAAGTTCAAGACTTAGAAGAATAAAGTGAAGACCACTTCCGAAGTATGATGAAGAAGTCTCCAAGTCTTGGAAGAAGCAGCCTCTTTCGAAGTATAAAGTGGCTTCGGAAGTACTTACTCTTCCGAAGCCATTTAACCTTCGGAAGACACTGCTATAACCAGTGGACACAAGTATGGTCTCTGACACTCCGCTGCAGACTTCTGATACAGCATGGCTTCTTCTTAAAGAACCATGTTGTTGACCATACTTTATTCCACTGTTTACCTTTTCATGATAGTACAGTTGCCATCTTTAGTTGGTGACAAAAGGTAAGTCAGGGACATGTACTGACTACCAAATCTCAGATAAGACTTTATCCGAGATACCTTAACTATAGTCTTGTAGTATAGGCTTTAGCTAAAGAATCCCAACTGGTATCAACGTATATCCGGTTGTAGATAGTATTATATATAGGTTCTCCTTGTACTCATAAAACAGACAATCTGCTTGTAAGAGTCTTTGTATCTTGAGTTGAGAATCAATATATAAAATTATCTTGAAAATTATCTTTCTGTGTTCTTAATTACTTTTCATATTGTGATCAACTCTTATTGATTCTTACCCGAGTGTGATTCTAGGCGAGTTTGAGAGAAAACATTTGTGTTTAAGTGACAAACACCGATCCTGCAGTTCAATAGTCAAAGGTGATGTCTTAAATGATACAAAGAAACAATAACTTGAGTTTGGAATACATTACAAGAATTTTGGATGCTTAGGAATCCCAATAAGCGAAAGGTAGATTGATAAACGATTATTGTACCAATTGTAGATTCTAGACAGAATGTTTCATACGTGTTTAAACAGGTTTTTAAAATAGCAAACGGTTTCATAAAATTATAAAAATTTACATTTGACTAGTTCATAGTCTCCTGGACACTTTTATTCAGAAAGATTTTTATGAAAAGATCCATAAATAGGTCAAACAAGCAGCACAAGACAAAAGATGCTGAAATGCGCACTTATCTTGTGAAGGCTATTGTTGAGTTGTGCGATTGAGTTTGAAGACTTATAAACTATCGTTGAAAAAGTAATTCAATGAACATAACATTGGAGTATGATTTTACCCAAATTCAGTATTTCATGTGTTTCTTGTCAAAGTGTGTAAGGTCATTAGTTTATAATTTTTAGTTGATAACTATTGTCAAGTATAAAAGCAAGGCTTAGGCCTCACTTTTCATTTGCTCGTCCTCTAAAAATCTCACTCTCTTATCTTTCTTTCATCCATTGGTTATGATAAATTTGAAGAATTTTATTTTACAAGAAATTTCAAGAATTCTTAATACTAAGGTAATATTTTATTGATTTTATATTATACATTTCAATCATCCTAACATCCAATTGTTCTTATGACTTTATGTTCTTACTATTATTCTTTCTTCTACCAAATCTCTTTTTATTTTGATTATTATCAGTTGATCATTAACATTTTAATAATCACTAACCTCATAACAATCACTAACATTCCTAAATCAAGCTAACAACACACTAACATAAACAAAGAATCCAGTTTGCATATGGACGGCTATGCTGCCGCATTCGATTATTCCACAAGATTATTTTTCTAAATGATGGCTATGCTAAAGTCTTAAAATATTTTATAACTCAAATGAAGACTAATATACCATATATTGTCATAATAAATTAATCTAACCCGTTTCATGCTTTAACGATTTTAAAAGTGCACATAAGTGCCTTACTACAATTCTGGTAGAATATAATCTTACTTCAACCGACCATACTTGGTCATAACAAACTTAATTTGAGTAAAATTAGACTTCAATGTTAAGTTCATTGAATTATCTTTTCAACGACAGTTTATACGTCTTCAAACTCAATCACACGACTCAACAATAGCCTTCACAAGATAAGTGCGCATTTCAGCATCTTCTGTCTTGTGCTGCTTGTTTGACCTATTTACGGATCTTTTCATAAAAATATTTCTTAATGAAATTTGTCCGGGAGACTATAAACTAATCAAATGTAAATTTTTATAATTTTATGAAACCGTTTGCTATTTTAAAATCCTGTTCAAACACGTACGAAACATTTTGTCCAGAATCTAAAATTGGTACAATAATCGTTTATCAATCTACCTTTCACTTACTAGTATTCCTAAGCATCCTAACTTCTTGTAATATATTCCAAACTCAAGTTATTGTTTCTTTTTATCATTTAGGACATCACCTTTGACTCTTCAACATCCAAGGTTTCTTATGTACTCTACAACCATCACTATTAGTGTGAGTTTTCCATACGAGTTCTCCATGTCCCTTTTTTACTTTATTTCACACCTTTTGAGGGAAAACATGTTAACCTTATAAACTTACACTTGTAAACATCATGATACTTGTAAATACACATGCAATTCATCACTACCTTTTTGTCATGGTTATTGGTTTTATTGTGAGTGTTATATGAGATACATATTTGTTTACAATCATTAACTATTGCTAGCCTGGCGACGTCTTAGATCTATGGGCCTGACAAGCCTATTTGGTGCTAAATCCGATGTATTGCCGGCTCCTAATGACGTAAACTTGTTCATCATGGGAACCAAGTACACTTAGCCAATCTTATAAACTTGTAATTAAGTCGAGGTTTGATTGTGGCTGTATGTGTTCTATAAACTTGCATAATTCTACTTGTAAACCTTTTTATATATATGTATGTTTAACCCATGTGAACTCACCAACTTTCAAAGTTGACCCTTTATTTTTAGCATGTTTCAGGTTTGATACGTGAGGATCTCTTCGTGTTTATGTAGGACTTGAACTTAGTTTAATTGAAAATCTTATGTTATTGTTTATATCTTATTTGTATTGTTGTGATTTAATTATCTTGTAATGTCTAATAAAAATAATATTTAATATTATTTCAACTTATTAGTTCCATGTGCTATGAACAATTGTTTCATATTCGTCCGCCCCGATGATTCCGCCGTCAGTTGGGTGTGACAATAATAAACTATAAGGACAAGTACCCAAGACTTTATTGGATTTTGATGCCAAAGTGTTTCGGAACAACCCAGACCTCTATAGTCCAAAACTCTTAAAAGAGTGTAAGGTACTACAACGTAACTAGACGAGCCAACGAAATCAAAATCATCTATCAAATGGATTATCATGATTGTGGTTGTTGCAATGTTAATCTTGATAATTATGGCCAGAGCAAATCAGATAGATGAATATAAAAGGCCTTTGGGTAAGGGAGGTATTCATGAAGCTATTATGAACATCCTAACTGTCACAAAAAAAGGCATAGGCACATGTCCAAGTAGCGAACCATACAATAACTCCAACGACAATATTAATGGTGGGAGTACCAACAACAACACCAACAATATTGTAAGCAACAAGAAGGACAACAAAGATCCATCTAGAAAAGATGGGGGTGGGAAATCGGTGGGGGACCTAGTGATGGTGAACGAAGAAAGGGGAGTATCTGGGTTGCAAGACTTGATACAGACAGCAATAGAGGTGCTTGGGAATAGAGGTTTAAGGTCTACGTATAAAGCGATGTTGGGGAATGGAGTATGTGTGGTGGTGAAAAGAGTGAGAAAGATGAACCAGATGAGTAAGGAGGTGATTGATGCAGAGATGAGAAAGCTAGCCAAATTGAAGCACCAAAACATACTCACGCCCTTGGCATATCATTTCAGGAAGGAAGAGAAACTTTTGGTATCAGAATATGTCCCTAAAGGCAGTTTCCTTTATGTGTTACATGGTATCATATCCTTCAATTCAATTCCTAGCTACCTAGTTAAGTTAATAATATGTGTTAAAAATTTTCTAGCTTGTAATGAATCAATCAACCAATGTAGGTGATCATGGGGTTTCCCATGCAGAATTAAATTAGGGGAATCAGTTGAAGATTATAAAAGGAGTTGCATGTGGAATGATTTTCCTTCATACAAAGTTTGCATCGTATCCATTACCTCATGGAATTTGAAGTCGAGCAATGTACTAATGGGGTCAGGGTATGAGGCACTTCTTAGTGATTACGCTTTCCATCCTTTTCTTAATAACACCAGTATGGTACAATGCATGTTTGCCTTTAAATCTCTGGAGAACCATAAAGTTAACAAAAAGCGACGTGTATTGTATGGGTGTCATCATCCTAGAAGTTATTACTGGAAAATATCATTCCCAATATTTTAATAGCCAAAAAGGTGGGACGGATGTGGTCCAATGGGTGAAGTCTGCTCTTGTAGAAAATAGAGAAAAAGAGTTGATCGATCCAGAGATTATTGTATCATCGGAAGAGTCCCCGAGGTAAATGGTGAAGCTTCTTCAAATTAGAGCTGCCTGTACAAGGACCGAGCCTGATCAAAGGATCGACTTGAAGGACATGGTTAAAAGAATAAAAGAGCTAGGTAAGTAGCTAGCTAGATAGATAGTGTTTAATTAACTGATGGAAGGGTTATAATGCGCGCATGATGCATGGAATTGAATTGATCAAAAAGGTATGTACAATGGTATTCAAAATGAAGCCAGTCAAGGAATAACTCTAGTGAGAGCACAACAATGCGTAAATCGATCATACATAACTAGCTAGCAGATTAATAATAGTTATATTAGAAAATCGGATCCAAGTGTACGTGTGAAAAAGACGCCCGATTCAAACAATAAATCTAAACCAACATCAGCATGCAACATTGGCTTGCAAAATTCAAATTTCAAATACAAGCTTCTTTACGATGAATGAATCAATATTGTCTTCACTATTCATTTTTAACATGTCAAATTTAGTTTTAAGTGTTTGAAGAGGTATGTTTTGCTCTTGACCCATACCATCATGCCTTATTTTAAGCACATATCAAATTTCCTTTGCACTTTCACAATTTTGCAACTTGTAATATTAGCTCTTCCGGTAGTTTCCGAAATAAATACGCAATCGCCGTCATATCTTTTGTTTTATCAAGCTGCGTATTAGCACTAGGTTTTATCATTCTTTATAGTGTATTTGACTTAAGTATGATTTTCATATAAATTAACCATACTGGATAATCTGTAGTTTCAACATAGGATATTTGAATCGGGAAAAAGAACTACCCCTTTATGTATTACAATTGTATTTTTATTGGTTTCCGATGATGCCTCTTCTGTCATCTTAACTTAGATTTTTTTTTTTTAAAAATGTTAAGTTTTCAAATGGAACAATTTTTAATTTGTTTTTCGTTTTAGAAACAAAACGTGATTCCGAAAGTTTAATCTAACTTTCCAATCGGAATCAATAATAATTTCTAAACTTTCAATACGAATCAGGTTTAAAGTTTTAGATTTCAATTGAAACGTAAAATCTAAAAATTTGAGAATCCTCTAGGTTGTAACAAGGTCTCTAACATTCTTGACTTTATGTCAATAATCCTTGTAACCTTATAGATTCGATTCTCGTTGATCGATCTAGCAAAAGATCAAGTAACCAATACTTTCTGTTATGTGACTTTACCAAAACACTAAACCACCTTTGTTTTTTTATTTTTCTCTCCCTTGATGGAACAACCAATAACAAATAGCTCTTTCACTACTAGAAAAGGATTTGTTTCTGCCTTTCTTTCTTTTAGATTCTTGAAACAACAACAAGGCACACAATTAAATTATTATCTTTTAATTCTAACTCTCAAACAAACATCAACACAGAGAAGAAATTATCCTTTGATTAGACTCTCAATTCTTGTTTGAAATAATTTTTAAACAACACAGTAACAATCAACTTTTTTAATCAATAACAGATAATTAAAACAGCCTCAAGCATCTCGATTGTGACTGCTTCTTCATAATCGATCACTAGCTATATGGTTTTGATTAGCCAACAAAAAACAATCGTACCCTCTTGTACGTGGCGATGGATGTTACAACGAACAAACACAGGCCCAATCGATGCCACCTACGCGATTGAATACAATTATTTTTTAACAACCTCTCTTTCGGAATACGAGTGACAAGCAAACAACCGACAACATAAAATCAAGTATGTGTTTCTACTTTTTTATATAGGCCGGTGGTTACATGAAGAATTAGAGGATGAAGCCACCTGCAGGAAGGAAGGAAGGAAGGAGTTTCAAAAACAGCTATCCTTGCAGATCATGTCTCCCTCCTTTCATTATCTTTTCATTCACTGCACACAAGCTAGCTCACAATCACATCACGCACTTCCATATATGTTCCTTCAAGTCACTAAATTGTTAATGAAAGATGGATTTGGGATCGACTTTTCTTACAAAAAAAAGTTGTTAATGCTTTTGTTTATAGAAGTTGTTTCAACAAGTTACAATGGAAGGTGCTTAATTAGGATTGAATGATATATATTTCTCTCAGCTTATTTTGGTTTGCAAGGAAGTTAAGTAAATGGTTTCTTTGGACTGTACTGTACCTTGTTCGATCATGACCTAAAGAAATAAAATAGCTTTTACATCCCAACAAATTAAAGGGGATTTGAATTTGGAACTAATTTTAAGTTAAAAAGTTGATGTATTTGTGTTAAAATTAAGGAGTATGGGCCTGCATATGAAGTACCAGAGATTTGTTTCGTCATGCCAACACGTACGTTAACAATTCAATACAATACATGGTCATAACATAACATATTCTTCAAGGATAAAAAATTCCATCAAAATCTTTTGTTACAAAAAAAAACCAACTATTAATTAGTTGTTGGTGCAAGTAACATAAAAATTTCAATAGGTCCAAGAGACAGAGACGACATCCTTGTATTCTTTTTCGTTCAAACAATTCGACACCTGAGATCCAGTTTGTACATGCAAATCATCAATACTAATGCCAATCAAATCTCTAGAACGATATCTGCACACACAACATCAACATACTATAATTATTAATTAGGAAGGAAGGACCACCATTAGAATGTAAAAGCAGGGAATTTATCTAGGGCCGGGTAGTATATTTTACATTCGGAATCGGTCTTAACCCACGTGCTTCCTTCCTTTTCATCGTCATCCTCCATGGACATGTCTTTGGTCACCAAATACTTGTTCGGCATTGGTTTTGCAGTACAAGTTTGGGGATGTATCTTCTTGTTCAGGATAGCCCTTAATAGCTGTATATTACAAATTAAAGCATGTATCATATAATATTAAACAAAAGATTTGATCTTGTAATTAACTTGTAATTAAAGAAGACGGTGCATGCATGCATACTGCATGCATACAAGAAAGAGGTGATGCATATACAAGTAGGTACCTTCTCCATTCTTGACTTGTCAAAGGCGGGGTCTGGCAATGAATCTCTTACATGATGTAACCTATTTGTGGATGTGAAGATTTTTTTAACAAGGAAAGTAAGTGACTTCTTTCTAATGAGACTAGTGTTTTTATGATCCACCAAGATGTCCTTCCCAGCTCTCCCAGATATGCTACGTGGTAGATGCAGCAGTACTTGTCTATTATCAGAAACAAGATCTTCTTCCTCGGCTTCTTCTTCGTCCAAATGAGAGATTAATTCCTCTTGGACTTGTTCAGGTGTTGGTGTCTGTGGATGGCTTTCTTCTGGATCCGATCTCAAAGTAGTAATTCCAAATGTCCCGATCGACAGAAGTGATTGAGGCCAATCACTAAATTCTTCTTTTGAAGTAGCTTGCCCCATATGATCTGTTTATTTTCCACTCATATTTATATATATATATATATGTATATATATATATGTACTTAATTAATTATGTGTTGTACGTTTTGGTGTAGCTAGTTGTATGCATGTATACGTACGCGTACGTGTGTGCAGGGTATGTAAGACATGCTCAAGACTTTTAGTTTGCGTATGTATAAACTTAGTCGTTCAAAATGGTCATTTCGTTATCGATCGATTAGTCACATGCAGGTGTCCGTCTTTCATATGTAGCTAGATTAATGTGTACCAGTACAAGCAATGAAGAGAAGAGAAGATTAAATATGCTTACTGTTTGTATTGGTCTTTTTCATCACTTGCTTTCCATTCAGCTTTCTTTGCATCCAACTAAATATCTGGAAACAAACACATGATCCAACTTTTACTTCAAACTTAATGAATTAACTAGTGATCGATGGTAATTGAAGTAGCTAGATTACATACCTTCATTCCTTAATTAGAACCTGGATCAGCTGAGTTAAATAGATCCAATTGAATTTGAACCACCACAACTCTACCATCAATTAACTTGAGGCTGTTATATATATATATATATATATATACACACTGGTGGGGCTGGCTGGCTGGCTACAAGTCCCATTGCTGGCAGCTTCCACCGGTTCAAGTTCCCGTAAATTGCCTTTTTTAGGAAAATAAATAAATCAAAAATCAATCATCTCACTTTATTCATATTCAAGTAATCATATTAACTACCCTTTGAATTGTCACACACACACACACACATATATATATATATATATATAATATATATATATATATATATATATATATATATATATATATATATATATATGACATACATACATGGCTCAAGACTTAATTATTGGTATATAAGTAACACAACAAGAGAAAAAAAGATGTCCAAGTGGGGGTAATTATATAGGCTGCCCAAATTAAGTAAATAATCTTCTATAATTAAAAAGAAGCTAGGGAATTGAATGACCTGACCACAGTCCACTTGGCTACAATTAAGACAAGACAAGAAGCTACAATCCATCTATTTCACCTACCCAACTAGCTCATACTACAGTATAGCATGGGACTTATAATTATTATCCTCTATATATATATATATATATATATCCTTTCAACAACTATTAAACCTCTTTTTCTTTCCATAAAAGTTAAAACTAACAGCTAGATAGCTAGCTGCAACCGGCAAAAAAATTACTAAACTGATGAAGTATGAAAAAGTAGCTAATATAATGTAACTTAATTTATTTTTACTTGCACCGAGTAAGTACGTACGTAGCTAGTGTTGAATATATATGCTTCAAAGTCCAATAAATTAAATATGAAACATGAATATATAGCACAAGACAAGGAGTTAAGAGGCACGTGATGCTGTCCATCCACATGCATGCATGCAAGCTAGTATCGATCTCAACTCGATCAACATTCCTGTTCCTATATATATATATATATGTTTCGATCCTCGGCTCCCTGTGATTAATGTTCATCGTACAGTGTCAGACCAACACCTGTGTCAATCACACCACATTCCATGCTTAATCACCAATCCCACTCGATCCCTCCAACTGAACCCAATATAATATATAATAATTCATATATAATAATTAATAATATAGCTAGATCATAACTTTTACGCCTTCCCATACATGTAGATCTCCCAATCCCATAAAAACAGTCCACCAATCACACATCTCAAGTGCAATCTTCACTCCTTATTTCGCATTGATCATTCAATATTATATATATATTATATATATATATATATATATAATATATATATATATATATATATATATATATATATATAAATCTATAATCAACACCACACCCACTAATCAGATCATTATAAACTAATCACCCAATCATAATCCACACCCAATCATAAACTGGCATATGTTACTTGGAGTATTAATCTTTGTACTGCCCTTTTTAGTCCCTTGGGTTATGTTGCAACATGCCATCTAGAGCTTGTGGTCCAACAACAATTTCTCTTTTTAGAGTACCTTGAAATGCAAAGTCGTCGTAAAACTACGTACAACACCAATTCTTAATGCTTAGTTAGAGACAACAAGGGAGGTTCAACATCAATCACCTTAATTAACGAGTGATAGATGTTTGGTTTGTTATCGGTGGATGGTTCTTTGCTTGCACAACAACTTTCACCCAACACACCACTTCACTTTTTTGCTAATGCTTGTATTGGCTAATTATCGGATTGTGGGTTTCTTGTTCTACTTACGTAAGTTATGGTAATTAATATTGTCTCTATCGATCAAAGTCATATATATTTCATCTTGTGTCATGCTCATGACATAATATGAACCAATGTGCCTACTCTTTGAACCAATTTACCAATGCATGTTTACGTTGTTGCTCATTTTAGCTTGGAATCTTGGATATGGAACTGAGTGTGGGCATGGAGTCTCTTGGGATCCTTCTTTTGCCATCATTTAGAGTTTACGCTTCTCCAAAAATGACTGTTATTGGATCGTACCAATATGGCATCTTATGTCAAACAAGAATGCTACGTAGTTGATTCTGCGAATGCTCATATGCACATCTATATATTAAACCATATGCACATCTATATATTAAACCATACATGTGTAAGTATTACATATCTAAACTATAAAACTATAAATCGCTCATTAATCCTAGTAGGGGTGAACAGGAGGCACATCTTGCACAGGCCCAAGAAGACCAGGACCCTGCCCTGTTGATGGCAAAACTCTCAAAAGACTTAGGTCTGTTAGAGGAACAGGGTGTGTTCCCCAAGAGGTTGCCACAGGAAGGGGATACTTGCTCCTGGTATCTTGATAATGGGTCCAGCAACCACATGTCTGGCATTCATTCCCACTTCACTGATCTTGATGAAGGTATCACAGGAAAAGTAAAGTTTGGGATGGATCAGTGGTTGTAATCAAAGGGAGAGGCTCAATCTGCTTCCAGTGCAAGAATGGTGAGCACAGAGTAGTCACAAATGTGTACTACATACCTGCATTAAGGAGTAACATCCTAAGCCTAGGCCAACTTGATGAAGTGGGCTGTAGGATATTGATGGAGAATGGATTCTTGTGGGTGTATGAAAACAATGGAAGAACCTTAATGAAGGTAAAGAAGTCTGAGAACAGACTGTACAAGATCCATTTGCAGGTTGCAACACCTAAGTGCCTACTGACTATGATGAATGATACTGCCTGGACATGGCATGCAAGGCTTGGGCATTTGAACTTTGAGGCCATAAACCAAATGTCCAAGTTAGGCATGGTCAGAGGTATGCCAAAAATGAACCACAAGTCACAGGTATGTGAGAGTTGCTTGGTAGGAAAGCACAGGAGTCAGCCTTTCCTGGTTCTAGCAGTTTCAGAGCAAAAGTTCCACTGGAACTTGTTCATGCAGATTTGTGTGGCTCTTTAGAACCACCCACACTTGCAGGGAACAAGTACTTCATCATGCTAGTGGATGATTGCTCAAGATACATGTGGGTGTACATACTCAAGTCAAAGGACCAGGCACCCATGGCTTTTCAGCAGTTTAATGCTCAGATTCAGGTGGAGACTGAGTACAAGATTAAGGCTCTAAGGACTGATAGAGGGGGGGAATTCACTTCAAGAACCTTTGAGCAACTATGCAGTGAAGATGGAATCAAGAGGTTCTTTACAGCTCCATACACTCCACAGCAAAATGGAGTGGTGGAAAAGAGGAACCAAACTGTGATGGGCATGGTGAGATCAATGTTAAAGGCTATGCATATGCCTTTGCATTTGTGGGCTGAGGTAGTGAGACACTCAGTCTTCCTGTTAAACAGAAGTCCAACCAAAGCCTTGGATGCAGTTACCCCCTATAAGAGTTTGTATAATAGGAAGCCTAAGGTGAAACACCTGAGAGTGTTTGGGTGCAAAGGGCATGTGAAAGTACCAAGCAATCAGGTCAGAAAGTTGGATGATAGGAGTAAACCGATGGTTCATTTGGGAATAGAACCAGGTTCTAAAGCCTATAGAATGTTTGATCCTGATAAAGGTAGAATTGTGGTAAGTAGAGATGTTAAGTTTGAGGAAAGAGTGCCTTGGAATTGGGAGCAGGATAAACAGGGCCAACCAAAACAGAGGTATGTAGATTTTGGAGTGACAATGACTCACAGTGTGCAGAGTCATAGTTCTTTGGAGGAGACTGAGGTTTCTAATTCCCATGATGATGATGATAATGAAAGTCAAGGGGATGATGGTGATTATGTGGGTCCTGAAACTGATCATGTTCAGGATTCAGGGGTGCACAGGATGGAAATGATTCTGATGAAGATCTGATTCCCATATCAACCTATGATGATACACCTTCAAAGGGATTCAGGAGCATGGAGGATGTGTTTAATAGAACAGATATCCAACAACAGATCCCTTTTGAACCTCCTGTGTTTGAGGAATCTGAATTGCTATTAATGAGAGAACCAACTTGTTATGAGCAGGCTAAGAACAAACCAGAGTGGAGGAAGGCTATGCAAGAAGAACTTGATAGCATTGAGAAGAATGGGACTTGGGAATTAGTCCAGTGTCCACAAGGGGTGAAGCCAATTGGTTTGAAATGGCTGTTCAAGTTGAAAAAGAATGCAGAAGGGGTAATTACTAGGCATAAGGCTAGATTAGTAGTGAAAGGTTATGTGCAAAAGTATGGTATTGATTATGAAGAGTGTTTGCCCCTGTGGCAAGGTTAGAGACAGTAAGGATGATTATGGCTTTGGCTGCATCTAATGGGTGGAAGGTTCATCATCTTGATGTGAAAACTGCTTTTCTGAATAGAGATCTGAAGGAGGAGGTGTATGTGGTTCAACCAGAAGGATTTGTGAAATCTGGTCAAGAACAGAAGGTATACAGGCTTATAAAAGCTCTGTATGGGCTGAAACAGGCTCCAAGAGCCTGGAATGAGAAGCTTCATGTCACTTTGTTGAAGTTTGGGTTTAAAAGATGTCCTCAGGAACATGCAGTATACAGAAGGTGTTCTGATGTTGGTTCATTGATAATAGGAGTTTATGTTGATGATATTTTTGTGACTGGGTCTATAATGGATGTTGTTGAGAAGTTTAAGTCTATGATGAAATCTCAGTTTGAGATGACTGATCTTGGCTTGTTGAAGTATTATTTGGGGATTGAGGTGAGACAAGAAGGTGATGGGATTTTCTTATGTCAATCAGGATATGCTAAGAAGATTCTAGTGGATTATAAACTGTGGGAGTGCAATGCTACCAAGACTCCTATGGATCCAGGGTTAAAGCTGGGTAAAGATGAAAAGTGTGAGCCAGTGGATGTTACCAGGTACAAAAAAGTCATTGGATGTTTAAGGTACCTGACTCAGACAAGACCTGACTTGTGTTATGCAGTGGGAATCACAAGTAGGTTCATGGAATCACTAAGAACATCACATTGGCAGGCTGTGAAACACATATTGAGGTATGTGAAAGGAACTATAGATAATGGGGTTTGGTACAAGTATGGTGGAGTTAGTGAATTGGTTGGGTTTAGTGACAATTCACATGCACCAATTAAAGCAGATGGGAAGAGTACTACTGGTGTTGTGTTCTACTACTATGAAGGACCTGTAAGTTGGGTAAGCCAAAAGCAAGAGACAGTGGCTTTATCTTCCTGTGAAGCTGAGTTTATGGCTGCCACTGCTGCAGCTCAGCAAGCTGTTTGGTTGAACAGTCTATTGGAAGAACTTACAGGAAAGAAGATGGGTCCTATATTGTTACATGTGGATAACAAATCAGCTGTGCAGTTAATGAAAAATCCTGTTTTTCATGGAAGATCTAAATACATTGATGTCAGATACCATTATATTTGAGGGTGTGTAGAGAAAGGAATGGTGGTGGTAAGGCATATAAGTGGTAATGAGCAAAGAGCTGATATTCTAACCAAAGCTCTTCCGAGGTTAAAGTTTATGGAAATGAAGAAGCTTTTGGGAGTTGGTGAATTCAAAGAATTAAGGGGTGATTGTTAGATTGTAATTCTTTGTATTAGTTTTGTAGTTCTGTATTTGTATGATTAGTATATGTTTAGTATAGATGTGTAAATCTTGAAAGTAGAGGGGCTTGATGTGTAAATAGTTTGTTCTTCTAACAACTATAAATAGGTGGGCTGTGTGTATTGGTGGGATGACTCAATACTTCACTCAATAAACATTCCTTGCATTTGTTAGTTAATTCTGTTAATAACATTTGCCATTTCACCCCTACTAGGAGCCTTGCACTCATTTGAGTAGTGCCCAAGTTTATCACAGTTGAAGCACCTTATGCTTCTCTTGTCTTTCTTGTTGCCTTTGCCATTTCTTTCACAGTTCTCAAGGTTGGATTTCCCTTCCCTGCCCTTTGTAAATCTTCCTCTCCCTCTTTCTCTACCTTTGGTGTCATTGGTGGCAGTACCCTGCTGGTGCTCTGATTTGGACTCATTTCTTGTCCTCTCTAGCCACTTAGCTTTGGTCAGGAGAAGTTGACCAGATGAGTTCTTGCTCCGTGTCACTAGCTTCAGTCTCTCCTCGTAGGCTTTCAACCGCCCAACCAGTTCCTCAAATGGCATCTTCTCAAGATCAGAGAACTGTTCTATTGCTGCTACAATAGGCAAGTACCTCTCAGGTGCAGCCTTCAAGACCTTCCTTACTTGCTTCATATCTGGGATCACAGTTCCCAAAGCTCTATATCTTGAGACCAATTCTCCTATTCTTCCTGCAAACTCATCTATGGACTCATTCTCTCCCATGCCCAACATCTCAAACTCATGATCTAAGGTTTGAATTCGGGCCTGCTTTACTCTTTCTTCCCCTACATACCTTTTCTTCAAGGCATCCCAGACATCTTTCGCAGTCTTGAATGCAACAACTTGCATCAAGACATCTTCTGGAAAAGACTGGAAGATGAAGGCCCTCGCCTTCTTGCCTAGTTTCACATCAACTGTGGCTGTGCCAGGGGGTTCTATGGCATCCTAGATTCCCTGGGCATCCATAAAGGCTTCCATCTTGATTGACCAGGAGGTGTAGTTCGTCGGGGTTAACATGGGGATCTTGAACGAAATGGAGTCGCTGGTATCTTTCAGCACCACCTGTGCATCGCGATCTGCCATGGGTTCTTTGGAGAGTTTTGAATCTTAGTCGCAGATGATCACTTCGGAAGATTCAATTACAATCGCAACTAATTGTAATCAAGAATTCAAGAATTCAAGAGTTCAAGAATTGAATTCCAATGGAGTTCATTCAATCGGCAGTAGAACCGCGTGGGAGAGATTAAGATCGTGAGAGAGAAGAGGATTCTATGGATCGAGAGCCTTTACAGCTCTGATACCAAATGTTATTAACAGAATTAACTAACAAATGCAAGGAATGTTTATTGAGTGAAGTATTGAGTCATCCCACCAATACACATAGCCCACCTATTTATAGTTGTTAGAAGAACAAACTATTTACACATCAAGCCCATCTAATTTCAAGATTTACACATCTATACTAAACATATACTAATCATACAAATACAGAACTACAAAACTAATACAAAGAATTACAATCTAACATAAATCGCTCATTAAATGAGTTAGAATTTGTTTGATGATTCATGGTAACTCTCTCGATTGCACGACATGTCAGGAATGCATCATTCAAATTCGCCCCGTCAAATATCGATAATATGATAGTGTTCTTCTATGATGGTAATGGGTGACGGATAATGACTAATGAGGCTTCTATTCTAGAAAGGGAGCTTGTGAAACGACTATCACATCCAAAGAAGGCAACAAAAAAAGGGAAAACTACCCAATTTTGACACAGAGAGGTAGTGACTGTTAATAATAATATCAGAAAAAAACAAGTCTGGTAATTAAAATAAATAAAATATAATTCCCTTACGGAGATCCACAATAGAGCAATTTAGGTGCTAGTGGTTGCAATAATTTCAACTCCGATGCCTTATGTTTAAGTACTATAGTTAAAAAGCTTGTAGTTAATTGAACTTTGGATTAGATTCGTCGAACATAATAAAAAATGTAATTAGCATCCTAGCTTGGGATGAAAATGCTAAAGCAAATTTAGTGACTTGGGATGAATGGTGTATTTCAATCTTTTTTAATATGGATCTCTAATGCTACTTGTTGGTGAATGTATAAAATACATAGAATTTTTCATGCTATTAGGGTGGGAGGGGTGTCACCTCACATACTCAACAATCATTTTATGTCATATCACATTATATGATTAATATTATTATTTTAAGGGACGCCGGCACTCACACCAAAACACAATTTTTTTATTAAAATAAATTACTTATTAAATATAAATAAATTATAAATTAAAAATAAAAAGTACATTAAAATAAAAATAATAACCTTAAAAGTATTAAAATATTAAAATTAAATATCTACAAGTTAAACTCCCAATGACGTATTCGGGCAATTTGATGTTTACGTTCAAGGATGTTCTTTAACATCGGATCAAGAGTATTGTCATGCACTTAAAGGAACATGTTCATGTCCCGGTCTAGCATTTCGTAAAGCAACGTCTCTCGTTGTAAGTCGAGAAGGCCAATTTAGATTCGGTTACTTTCATACGAAGTACTTCTCATTCTCATTTTTACTCCATTGTTTTCTCAATCATCACTTTGTACTCGCTGGTGGCTTCACTCAATGTTGTTTTGCTCGAAGAAGATCCCTTGTTGTTTTGCATATGTGTCTCGGGCCAATCGGTGTGGCGTTCTCCTTGAGGTTGGGGAGGGAACTTGTACCAGGCTCATTAAAGCTTACTATTGGCTGGATTTTAAAGTTGTAGTCCTCTTTGTTGTTGGAGTACCAAACTACGAAGTCATAACCTCCAATAGCTCTTATTTGGCGTGGTTTATTACCACCTTTCACGCCTTGATGCCTGTAAAGCTATTTTTTCTTGTAAACCTTTTTGTATTCGCTTAAGGATTTAATATGATATCCTCGTTGTTACTTACACTCGTCCAATGATGTTTCTACATTTTTAAAAACAAACACAAAAAATATAATTATAAAAATAAAATATAAATATATAAAAGTAAAAGTTATAAATTTACCATTTGGATATATATACTGTCAAAACGACTCATCGTGTGGTTCATTTTCCCCACTTTGAGTTAAGTTAATTGATGGTTCAGTTCGTCGAACCAACAATGACGCTAAAGTGTCCAAACACCTTCTTCCAAAATGAAGTATTTTTCTAATGATTTCCAACTCTTGGGTCTTCTAATACAGATATCCAACCTTTTGCCAATGTCTTCTCATTTTCATCCTAAGCCTTGTTAGTAGCCCGGGTTGTCGATTTATCTTTCGACTTAGACTTCAGTGAGATGTTTCTTCCACACAAATTTTTCCATCTTCACTTTCAAAACTTGAAGATCGTCAAATGTCACACCCTGACCGACGGCGGAATCATCGGGGCGAACGAATGGGAGACGATTGCTCATAGCACATGGAACTAATTAAGTTGAAATAATATTAAATATCATTATTCATTAAACATTACAAGACAAATAGGTAATTACAAAACAATCAAGATACAACCAATAACATAAGTCTTTTAATTAATCTAAGTCCAAGTCCTATATAAGCACAAGAAGATCTTCAAGTAGGAAACCTGAAACATGTTAAAAATAAAGGGTCAACTATAAAGTTGGTGAGATTTCCATAGTTTTTAATACATAAGTATATAAAAGATGACAATTCATGTTGTAAGTTAGAGAACAAAGTAACTAGGGATGTAAGACAGAATGCACAATCAAAACTTGACAAAGTTTTATAAGTCTCAAACGTTTACAAGTATATACGATTAGCTAAGTGTACTTGGATCAACCAAGCAGGCTTGTCAGGCCCATAGATCTATGACGTCGCCAGGCTAGCAATAGTTAATGATTGTACATATATTCGACATTACATGGTAGCTATAAAGTTCAACTAACCACAACACCCAAGTAAATTGCCATAAGTTTACAAGAATCAAACGTTTACAAGTGCAATGGTTATATAGTAACATGTTTCACCCCAAAGTGTGAAAATATAAAAAGGGGTATAGAAATACTCACATGAAAAACTCACAAGTATAGTGATAGTTGTAAAGTACATAAGAAAACTTGAATGTCAAGAGTCAAAGGTGATGTCCTAAATGATAAAAAGAATAATAACTTGAGTTTGGAATTCATTACAAGAAGTTAGGATGCTTAGGAATGCCAATAAGCAAAAGGTAGATTGATAAAAGATTATTGTACCAATTTTAGATTCTGGACAGAATGTTTGGTACGAGTTTGAATAGGTTTTTAAAATAGCAAATAGTTTCATAAAATTATAAAAATTTACATTTGACTAGTTCAAAGTGTCCCGGACAACTTGCATTCAAAAACATTTTTATGAAAAGAACCGTAAATAGGTCAAACAAACAACACAAGACAAAAGGTTCTGAAATACGCACTTATCTTGTGAACGTTATTGTTGAGTCGTTCGATTGAGTTTTAAGACGTCTAAAGTATCATTGAAAGGGTAATTTAATGAAATTAACATTGGAGTCTGAGTTGACTCAAATTTAATTTTTTATGATCAAGTTATGATCGGTTGAAGTAAGATTATATTCTGCCAGAATTCTAGTAAGGCACTTATGTGCATTTTTAAAATCGTTAAAGCATGAAACGGGTTAGAACATATGGTATATTAGTCTTCATTTGAGTTATAAAAATATTCTAAGACTTCGGCATAACCATCACTTATAGAAACAATCTTGTGGAATAACCGAATGCGGTAACATAGTTGTCCATATGCAAACGGGATTCTTTGTTTATATTGGTGTGTTGTTAGATTAGTTTAGGAATGTTAGTGATTGTTATAAGGTTAGTAATTATTAAAATGTTAATGATTAAAATAAAAAGAGATTTGGTAGAAGAAAGAATAATAGTAAGAACATAAAGTCATGAGAACAATTGGATGTTAGGATGATTGAAATGTATAATATTAAAACAATAAAATATTACCTTAGTATTAAGATTTCTTGAAATTTCTTGAAAGATAAAATTCTTCAAAATGATCATAACCAATGAATGAAAGAAAGATATGAGAATGATATTTTTAGAGAATGAGCAAATGAAAAGTGAGGCCTAAGCCTTGCTTTTATATTTAAGGTTAGGAGGAGGTTATGAATGGTGTTAATGGTGATTTATAAATCTTTTAAAAGGGGGTTATGATTGAAATAATTATAAAATTAAATAATTTAAGTAAATAAAAGAATAATTACAATTTAAACTTTAAATTTATTAAAACTTTAATTTTAATTTAACAACTTCTTTTTTATTAAATCTTTGTAGACTTTATAAATCTAATAAGAATTGTAATTTGATTATTTATTTTAATTGAATATTTAAAATATTATAAATATTAATAACCTTTTATAGACCTTACATATTTGTAAAAATAATAATCTTTGTATTTTAATCCTTTATGTTAGTTTTATAATTAAAACTCATAATGACAAATAAACTTCATGAATTTATAAAATTTCATTCTGTAAATTATGAAATTACCATGAATGATTTAATAAGTGGAAGTTGAATAAATAGTACTATATTTTTAAGCATTAAGATAATTAAATTTATAACTAGTGTATTTGTTTTTCTAAAATTAACCCAAACGGATTCGGGTTTAGGTTTCCATCTTCCAAAATGGGCAGATGTTACATCAAAGAATTCGTTATGTTCTTCTACTTTTTCTTTGTTTTCTTCTTCTTTTATGTGTTAAGGTGGGTTCTGAAAAGGGTTAGACATGTTACGGTGATAAGAAAATTGTGACGATTGAAAGGTAGGCATAGTTAGGTGGTAGAAAGATGGTTGAGGAGATCCGTAAGACTTTCAAAACCAATCTTTTGTATGCGGTGGTGGTAGATTGAATGGTTAGGTAAAAATCACTGGGTCACTTGGACCCGGATAGCGAACGCATTTTCGGTCTAAATTGTTTGGAGGTTTGGCTCGGGATTTTGTGAAATTTTTGTTGGAATCCATATTTTCAAGAGTAGTGTATATTTATGAAAGAGTAGATGAGAAACGTTTGAGAATGATGTAAAAGATTTGAGTTATTAGTTAGAATTTGTAGTGTAAGAATTTTTTAAAAATCTCATATAGCCGTTGGTGGGGATGTGGGGGGTGGCCAACGATTAGTTTCCTGATTGTTGAACGGTCACAAAGATGGGGTGTGGCTGGGCATAGGCACGTCATGTTTTCCAAGTGGGGTGCGGCGTGGGAGACGAGTGGCGGTGTTGCCGCATAGCGTCGATTTCTACTATGGCAACTCATAATTAACTGTCTATACATGTATTTTGCAGTATTTGAATCTTTATATTTTCGATAGAGTGGAGGCATATTACTATCATGATATCCCTTTCAAAACTCTAGTTAATCACAATGTAATACCAATGGCCTTTTGGTCTATGAATTACAAAAAACATTTTGTGTGAGTCAGGCTTAAAGCATCAAAATTAATATGTACAAGGATATTGAGGTTATTTCAATTGTAAACGTCCTTCAAGGGAAAAAGAGTTAATCACCATGAACAAGCATTTCAATTTACTTTGACTTTGGGGCATGAAGAAGTTAAATGGCTGCAATGATAACCAATTAATATCGTGTCGTGATCATGTTTCGAATCACAACCAAAATCATGCATATGCCAAAGGATTTCCCAACAAAAATTCCTCGAGATTTAGACAAAAGGGCTTTGGAAATAGAGATGCATGTCACAAGTTGAATAAAGAAAGTGGAGTATATATAAAGGCAAACTATATTTGCTCACACAAACATCATACAAAACTTACATATCCAAGTAGTTGTGCACATATATTTATTGATTATATCATAACATCTTGAACTTTTCTTGTAAAATGATATTAAATAATTGCTATGTAATATTAAATCCTCGTATGTTTATAATGTAATAGTTTGATAAGCCTGTTTAGAATGGGATAAAGAAAAAAAAGAAAATCAAGGTATGAGTTCGTTGTAAGATTATGAGTAATAAACAAAAAAACAGATGTTAAGTGTCATTCAAAGAAAGACAATGAAGTTTATAAGCACGCCGCATCACGCGAGCAAAATATCTAGTTATCGCCCAATTGGTTCATTTTTTGTACAAAAATTGATACTTTTGTTACTGACAGCATTAGACTAGACATGTTCAGTATCCATCTTAATATGTATCGGTGTTGTAACAATAAAGCTTAGTTTTTTCTTCTTGTTTTTTCAAACAACTAGTAAAGCAGATTTTTTATTCGAATTTATGAACTTTATGCTTTTCTCGTAAAGGGGAAAAACATTGATGAAATTGTGTGTGACAAATGACATAAGTTTTTGGTCAGATTTCTAGGTAAACTGATGATTTAATAGTGTTGTATATATATAAACCAAAAAGTTTGACAGTCTGATTGTTCGATTTGAACTGTTTTTAAAGATTCTAATGGGTTTATCTACATTTCAACGTTCATTTATAATTTGATGTAAATTTTGTTCAAAAACAAATGGGGTCAAATATAAGATGTTTCCATGCTTAAAAGAGTTTGTTTTTACGCATGGTCAGATTTATGTCACATTGTCACAAGTAAAAAGTAGAGACAGATTGAAATCTTAGCTTTAGATTATGATAGCAAACCACTAATGTTACTACAAATGTAGTTTAAAAAGAGGTTTTGCTTATTTTGACTTTATATCGAAATTGTTATGTCTTATTTGATATATAATGCACTAGTTTTAGTAAACTCGTGTATTACACGAGTTGAATAAATAAAATATTAATATAATAAAATTTATTATTATGAAACAATATTTTAAGATATGATATGACTTAAATAACGTATGAAAAATGACTATAACTAACAGAACAGTGATATCTCCTTTTTAAAATATTGTTTTTGATTTTTTAGAAAAAATAATAAACATTTTATTTTAAAACAAACCATATAAAATATCATTTTAAAAAATTTTCTTATTGTAACTCACATATTTAATCATTTTTGGTTTTAAAAAATTAATTTTTAAAAATACCAATTTTAAAATATTTCATATTTTAAAAAAGTTTTATGCTTTAGAAAAAATATTATTTTATAAAAAAGTGCTTATTTAGAAATTACATTAATAAATAGATCTCTTTTTAATTTCTTAAATATAAAATAATATTTTTAGTAATTAAGAGAATTATTTAAAAGAAGAAAGAGGGAGAAATTTTTTTGTGAGAATGATTGTGGTGCTGCCACGTGACATCTCAAGTTATTTTATAAGAGTAGAAATATTTGATTTTATTTAAGTTTTTATTGTTTAATAATTAACTATCCCCTACTAGACCTGAAAATTTGGATCCAAGTGGGGACATTTGGGTTGATTTGGATAATAATAATGAAGTAATGAGTTAGATTGAGTTAAACTATATTATAAAGAGGGTTAAGTTAGGCAACTCTGAAACTAAGAAAAATGATCAACGGGTCAAGATGGGTCATAAAAAAACAAAGAACATATCAGGATGGGTTGATTAAATTTTCTCATAACCCATGTTTCTCCACCTCATCTTTTCTTTAAAATCACCACATAGTCTCACATCTAAGTGTTAGCGATAAACATATTGGATTTATGAACGGGTCAAGATCAGTTTACGGGTCATATGAGATGAACAGGTCAGCAACCGAGCATAGTAAACTGAAGCTCCATGATGGGAATAAAAGACCACAATATAACTGCACAACCCACGTCTATCATTACCATAAAATTTATCTTTTTTTATTTTTATTTTATAACCATTTTTCTTAAAGTTTAATATTAATTTTGTTTGTCTAGTTGTACCTTGTTCACGAGCCGAGCCGAGCAGAGCAGACATTTGCTCGTGTTTGGCTCGTTTACAAACCGAATTGAGCCGATGGGCTTGTTTACAAACTGAGCGGAAAATCGAATGAGCATTTTTTTATCGTTAAATTTCCGAGCGAGCGTTGAGCAAGCGTAAATGAACGGCGAACAAGTTAAACAACCCAATTGTTTTGTGTATCATACGATTTATACTACAACGAATAAGGTTAATGACTTAAAAAAAGCAGTCACATTTCATTACATAGTATTTTCATGGATGACAATATGTTGTGGCTAACGATGAAATTAAGGTTGTATCCGATAAGACGAAGAACATATTGTAGATAATGATAACGGTGTGAGCGGAAGATGATCGAAAAAATATCTCTTAACGGCTTAGAATTTCACTTGAATGTTTAAGTAGAATTCTTTATTAGGTTGATTGATCAATTATGCATAAATATAATTATATATTGGTATCAAATGGGTCAAATGTACTAGAGTGCTACGTATAAACTATATATACATATTAATTCGATTCGAACCAAACTGAGCGGACCTTTGCTCGTGCTTGGCTCGGTTACAAACTGATCTGAGCAGATCGGCTCGTTTACAACCGAGCAAAATTCGAACGGGCATTTTTCGAGTAAATTCCGAACGAACGTCAAGTGAGCGTCGAGCGGTTTGAACAACCCAACCCTAAGGTATTAGAGTAATACTTAGTTATATTTTGTATTTCATTAGAAGGTGGGTGTCCAGTACTTTGTGATTGATCTATGTATGGATTGTTAATTAATGTGGTTTTTGAGTCTAAACTCATTTTGACCCGGCCCATTTTGTCCCAAACCCATTCCGACCCGAATCAATTCTAACCCATTTTTAAATTAGTACATTCTGACTCAAACCCATCGTAATCCGAACCCATTTTGATCTGGCACCCGACCCATCCCGACTCAACCCGACCCACTCATCTTCCCAGGTATATCCCCTACCGTGTAATATATAGGTAATTAAAACTAGTTTTTTTGTTGAAAGGAAATGATAATGAAGACATTTGATAATTGGGCTGGGCCAAGCATTTTCTTCACTTAACAGGTGGGGTTTTTCAATTTTACCGATGGATGGCACGCAGGCTCGACTACTCATTATTTGATTTGACCACGTGGGTTTTAAAGACGAATAACAATTGGGTTGGGCCCATTACGGAGTCAAGTGGTTTTTGAACGATACTCTAGAATCTAGATACAGTTTAGCGGTTGTTTTCTTTTTTCTTTTAAATATCTAGATATTAATATGAATGTTATATTTTTTTTATTCATTTTATATTGCTAGTAATATATTATGTTAGGTGAATGGGTAGAAAGTTTTATAGTTCATTTTTTAAAAGAATCATGGCAGCTATGAAGATACATGAAAGGTAAAGTTAAGTTAGTTTTGTGCAATATTATTAAATACATCTATGTCTTAGAAAATAAGCTTTTGAACATTTCATTCGTCTTTCATAGGTTCTATTGTCATTTAACAAAATGGATGCAATTATCTTTTGAACATTTCATTCGTCTTTCACAATCGTACTTCGGTCTGTCCTTAAAAGTATTTGTCCATTCAAACGATGTGCGCCTCACGTATGGTTTTTGAAAGTTGTTATTTCCTCTTCTACATTTTGATTCAAAATCTCTATAATTTAAAAATAAATAAATAAAATGAGTCTCTCCTCTTTGATATCTTACTATTCATTATCTTCTAGCCCCTCCCCTCCCCAACCACCACCACCACCACCACCACCCCCCCCCCTCAAACCCAAGAAATCCATCTCCAACAATTAGAAAAAGAGCCATTGAAAAGCCATCTCGATCCAAGGTTCATGAACCCACCCTCACTTAAAATTTCCAACCTCACCTAATGGCAGTGTTGTTCCCATTGATGCCACCCAACCCGAGAGAAAAAATAAACCACTAAATTAACTAGAAGATAATCGGCTCATTGGCAATATACCAAGACGAGTTCTAAGGGATAATACTTTATGTAGAATACTTGAAATTTAACTTGAATAATCTGAAAGTCATGAAGATCAATTTCAAATCGGAATTATTTGGTGGTTCACCCGAATAAATCAATCGAATATAACTCAGACGAGAGCAGGTAGTTAGTATGATTTTTGTGTGATATTTGTGAACCGGAAGAAAGAACATAATGACCAATATCTTTCGAAATCAATATTTGCAGGGAAGGGGGTAGTTTTCATATCAAAATATTACACTTTTTACCCTCAAGTTTCACATGTGAAATTTTGGTAAAATCAAAATTTTATGCGTTTTTTATAAAGCAATCTTTACCAAAATAAAAAAAATTATGCTGACCTGGCAGCTCGACCCTAACCAGGGGCTCTACCCCAGCCAATGGCTCTACCCCTTGAACCCGCTCCAAGAGGCGCTGCCCCAGACCCCCACCAAGGGGCCGAACCCCCATTGCTTAGGCGATTCGTCACTAATAAGGTTTTCAATTTTCAAAGATCACAATAAACTCAAACAAGTGTGCACTCCCGTACCTCCTGACTTGTTTGATGAATATTATGATTAAATTGGTAGTTAGTCTAACAAATTACACTAAAATATCTAACACTTCATACATACATGTTGTTGGCTTTATATTATAGGAGCTTGTTTTCTTTCTACTAGCCTAGAGTTTAAACGAACATAAGAATTTTTAGTGATCTTACTAAATTTCATTTAATTTTTAAACTCAATGTTAAAAATCTATATATGTATACACATAAATCGTTATTATGTTAGAATTATACAAATTTTATTTTAAATCTTAATTAGGATTTATTCAATCACTTAGAGAATTCTAAATATATATGTTGGATCAAAAAGAAGGCTAATGCAACCAAAACTATGTCACTTAAGTTATTTTTGGTGCTGCATGCAAAAGGCTTCCGAAGCTTAACATGGAATTTCCGAAGGTTGTAAAGTTTTTTCCAAAGACAAAGTAGAAGATCAACTTCCGAAGACAGAACTCTACTTCTGAAGACAAGTGCATACTTCCGAAGTTCAAGTCTTAGAAGAATAAAGTAAAGACCACTTCCTAAGTATGATGAAAAGAAGAAGTTTCCAAGCCTTGGAAGAAGCAGCCTCTTCCGAAGTATAAGTGGCTTCGGAAGTACTTACTCTTCCGAAGCCATTTAACCTTCGGAAGACACTGCTATGAACCAGTGGACACAAGCATGGTCTCTGACACTCCGCTGCAGACTTCTGATACAGCATGGCTTCTTCCTAAAGAGCCATGTTGTTGACCATACTTTATTCACTGTTTACCTTTTATGATAGTACATGTTACCAACTTTAGTTGGTGACAAAAGGTAAGTCAGGAACATGTCCTGACTACCATATCTTATATAAGACTTTATCCGAGATACCTTAAGCTATAGTCTTGTAGTATAGGCTTTAGCTAAAGGATCTAGCTGCTATCAAAGTATATCCGGGTGTAGATAGTATTATATATAGGTTCTCCTTGTAACTCATTGTAACATATCATCTGCTTGTAAGAATCTTGTATTTTGAGTTGAGAATCAATATATAAAAATATCTTGAAAAATATCTTGTTCTTTATTACTTTCTATATTGTGATAAACTCTTATTGATTCTTCTTATACCCGAGTGTTGTTCTAGGTGAGTTTGAGAGAAAAACATAAGTGTTTAGTCACAAACATCGATCTTGTAATTGGTATAAGAGCTTCTCAGGCTCTTGATTGAGTGATCTCACCATCCAAATCAACCTGTGTTTCACTCCTCCCTACAACCCATTCACTCTAATGGCCTTTAACAAATACGAGGTAGAGATGGGAACCATGACAAAAGCTCCTATCATTACCCCTGAAAATTTCAGGTCTTGGAGCAGGAGAATGGAAGGCTTCATCAGATATCAAGACAGCAGAATGTGGAACTCCATTATCAATGGTCCGTATAAGCCTAAGGTGGCATCACCTGGTGGAAACGGTGCCATGATAGAAAAAGCTGTAGAGGATTACTCTAATGAAGATAGAAAGAAGATGGACATCGACAACAATGCTATGACCGTTCTCATGACTGCAATACCGAACTCCATTATGGTGGGATTCGAGCATTGCACGACTGTTAAAGAATTGTTTGATGCACTTGCTCAAATGTACTCAAGCTCCAATGACTCAAAGAAGGACTCACTGAAGCATCAGTTTGAGAACTTCACTCATGTTGCTGGAGAGACCCTCAGCCAACAGTACTTCAGGTACATGGATCTTATCTCTTCTCTTCAGTCTGTGAAGATCACTCCCGAACTTAGAGATCTTACTAGAAAGTTCATGAGTGCTCTTCCAAACGAGTGGACATTTTACTGTGTCTCTATCAAGAGGACAGAGAACTTGAACACTCTTATCATGACTGAACTCTACGGCATCCTTGATGGATATCGCCTAGAGATGGAGAGTAAGAAGGGCCACCAAACAAGCAGACCCATGAATCTTCCTGCTAGCAACGCTTTAATAGTTGCTGAAGGCTCATTAACCCCTCAACCTCAGCACTACTTGACATACCAGCAACCATCCTGCTCTTCTGGACCTTACATCACTTTTCCTGAGACTCCAAGGTCTCAACAGGCTCAACACAACTCCTTTCAGGAAAGTTGTGCCTTTGTCTTAGGAAGTAGACATTCTGGTGATTTTCAATACTGTTTTGATGATCTTGAGTGTTTCAGTCCGGATGACGTAGAGTACGTGGACATTGTCCAACAGATGGCTCTCTAACTTACAGAGCAAAGAAGTTCTTTAAGAGAACTGGAAGGCATTTCCCTCAAAACCCAACTACCAGCAAGTTCGGGTTTGACAAGACCAAGGCAAAGTGTTACAACTGTAACCAACTGGGTCATTTTGCAAGGGAATACAAGGCTCCCAAGACCAATCTGGGAACCCCACAGGCCTCCACACATCCCTCAACCTCAAAGCCCGCTAAGAAGTCAACTGAAACAGCTGCAATGGCTCAAGAAGTTGACTAGAGCTTCATGGTACAGGATGTGACTCCTGCTCAAGCTCTTATGGCTGGAACAGATGATGCCCAGGTATATGAACATCTATGCACTCCAGCCTGTATAGCTAAAGTTAAACTTTATCAGGATTACAATATGGAAATCAGATCTGATATTGAGTCTTAAATATTCTAAAATCTGATTTTAAAAGAGCCGAATCTGACTATCAAAAGAAAATTGATGAGTTAGAGAAAATTGTATCTCTTTTAAAACATGAACACACCAACTACAAGACTCAAATCAAGGATTTGATATCCAAATTGTCTGAGGCTCAAGCCCAGCTTGTCACTGCTGAGGCTCAGGCCAGGAAGCATGCTATTTCTGAGCAGAACTTCCAAGCTATTCTAGCATCATCCTCCCATTCCAAACTCTGTTATCAGAATAAAGGAGGGTTGGGAACCAATGAAATCGCTCCACCACATTCCTATGAGTCTATTAGACAGCCTAGATGTGGTACTGAGGAGTAAGAGGTTCCAACTTCTGACCCTTCCTTTCTAGAGTTGAAGGATGAGGCAATAATAGAGGCCACCACAGGGAAGGAACAGGTAGATGTACCCATCTCCTCCTATGAAGACCAAATCCTAACCACTAAAGCCAGAAGAAGCAGAGCTAAAGCTGCTAGAAGAACTGCTAAGAAGGTGGCTGAGTCCAAACTGAAAATGACCCCAAGCAGAAGGGTGTCTTTATCTGAGCTGGATTCCAAGTGTTAGGTACTTCTGATTCAGGAAAGGAGTGTAATACCAGCATTCCTGTCCTACCAAAGGATCATAATTTGAAGGGAAAAGTTGCTAATGAAGAAAAGAAGCCCGAGAAACAGCAACCCTCACTTTCCCAAAAGACTAACATTGCATGCATCATGTGTGGCCTGCAAAATCACATGGCAAAAGATTGTTACTATAATCCTACAAGCACACATTATGCAAATAATGTTAGTAAAGAAGGAGTCAGGGAAGGTTTCACTTTTGGACCTTTTCATACGGTTCAAGTGTTGAAGAAGGGAAAGCTAGTTTCCGAAGCCAAGTTGCTTTCGGAAGAAACTCCTTCTTCCGAAGGGAAAATGGCTTTGGAAGCAAAAGCTATTAAGGTTCGGAAGAACAAGAAAGCTCCCTTGAAACCATCCTAGAAGAAGACTACTTCGGAAGAAAAAGCGGTGAAGGCTTCTTCCGAAAAGAAAGAAGTTTCGGAAGAAGGCCATGCTGCAAAAGCTTCAACAAGCTCATCCTCCAAGGTCAGCCAAAGGATGGACTGGAAGATCAAGGAAGATGTTACAACCCAAACCTATTCTTCTAAGACCTCTATTGAACCCCCATGCATATCATTTGGTTCAATCATGTCATTATCTTGGAGGAACCCAAGACCAACAAGGCTTAGGCTTCCAAACAAAACTAACAATCTCATCTTATGTGCAGGGACATCCATTTGACAAGAACAACAATGTCTGAATTGTAGATAGTGGATACTCCAGGCATATGACAGAGAACCGATCTTTACATCAACAGTTTCAGAACTATGATGGAGGTCCTGTCCAATTTGGAGGTGAGGTCGGAGGATATATTTCTGGCAGAGGGAGTATATCCAATGGTAAATTAAAGGTTGACAAAGTTCACTTTGTCAAACAGCTTGAACACAATCTGTTAAGTGTTTTCAATTCTGTGATCAAAAGCACCAATGCTTTTCACAGAACATGAGTGCATTATCCTCAAACTAGGGATGACAATTCCTACGGAATTGGTGCTTCTTAGATCTCCCAGGAAAGGGGATATGTACAAGCTAGATATGAACAATGCTTCCCCAATTGGTGAAGTATCATGCTTTCTTTCCAAAGCTGATAGTGATGATTCAACACTGTGGCATAAACGTATGTGTCATGTAAATTTTAAGACAATGAATAAATTGGCTAAAAATAACTTGGTACTGGTTTGCCTAAAAAGGAGTTTTTCTGCAAAGATAACTGTGTTGTTTGCCTGAATGGGAAATAACATAGGACATCTCATAAATCCAAATGTGTTAACTATCACTACTCCATTATACTTATTGCACATGGATCTTTTTGGTCCTACAAGTATAATGAGCATTGAAGGAAACCATCTTGCCTTGTGATAGTGATGATTTTACAAGATTCACATGGATATTCTTTTTAAGAACTAAAGATGAAACTGCTGAAACACTAAAATTTTGTTCTTAAAATAGAAAATCAAATTAATCACAAGGTTAAAATAATTAGAAGTGATCAAGGGACTGAGTTTAAGAACTTCATTCTTAACTCATTTTGTAACTCAAAAGGGATTGACAGACAATATAGTTCTCCCAGAACTCCTCAACAAAATGGTGTTGCTAAGAGGAGGAACATGACACTTATTGAGGCTGCTCGAACTATGTTAGCTGATTCAAAGCTACCTCTAACATTCTGGGCGGAGGTAGTCATCACTGCATGCTATGTGCAGAACAGAGTTCTTGTAGTTAAGCCACATGGAAAAACCCCTTATGAGCTATGGAACAAGAGGCCACCGTTCATTGGCTTTCTAAGGTCCTTTGGCAGTTGGTGTACCATACTTAACACAAAAGACAATTTAGCAAAGTTTGCTGAAAAGTCGGATGATGCTATCTTTGTTGGATACTCTTCTAGCTCCAAAGCTTACCGAGTATACAACATTAAGAATCAACAATTTGAGGAGTCATCCAATATAGTTGTTAATGAGCACATCCTTGTGTTAGGAGGAATGGCCCTGATCATATCTTTGATTTAGAATTATTTCCAAATGTTCTAAACCATCTTGTGAGAATGTTTAGTTGGAACAGGTGCTCAAAATGATGCTGATGCTCCTGCTGATGATCAACTGTTTGAGCTTCCCAGACCTAGTCCAAGTTCTCCAAGTGCTGCGATACACCAAGCTTCCACTATTCACAGATATGATAGTTTAACCATATCAAGGAACAGTGAAGCTTCAACAAGTGAATCACTTACTGAGCCTCAAAACTTATCAGGTGATCCACCATAACACTATGCAGAAGGAAGTAGTATTTTGAAGGAACATGCAACTGTTAATACTACTTCACAACCAACTATTGATGATGTTTCTCATTCATTCAATCAGTCCTCATTGAATAACTTTGAAACAGCAGCTGGACAGAGTGTTCCAGTTCCTGAGCAGAATATGTCCAACCTAGATTTATCTATGCAACTGGAAGTGATTTCTCGTCTTAGGATTCACAACACTCATCCAACTGAGAACATCATAGGGGAAGTCATTGAGAGTGTGAGAACAAGAAGACAGACTCATCAAGGGAATGTCTGCTTGTACTCATGCTTTCTATCTCAAATGGAACCCAAGAAGGTAGAAGATGCCTTGAAAGATAGTAGCTGGTTGAATCGATGCAAGAGAAGCTACTTCAATTCAAGAGACAGAAGGTATGGAACCTATGTCCGCTACCATCTGGTCAAGTACCTATAGGCACCAAATGGGTTTTCAGAAACAAGAGAGATGATAGAGGCTTGATTATCAAGAACAAAGCAAGACTTGTAGTTCAAGGATACACACAAGAGTAATGAACTGATTATACTGATGTCTTTGCACCAGTTGCAAGACTTGAAGCAGTTAGGATCTTCCTTGCTTATGCTGCATCCAAGGATTTCACTGTCTATCAACTTGATGTCAAGTGTGCATTTCTATATGGGGATATAGATAGGGAAGTCTATGTATGCCAACCTCCAGGATTTGAAGACCCACAACACCCCAACTATGTGTGCAAATTCGATAAAGCTCTATATGGGCTGCACCAAGCACCTAGGCTGTGGTATGAGACATTGTCTCAGTTTCTTCTGAAGAACGGCTACACTAGAGGTACCATTGATAAGACTCTCTTCATCAGAAAGTATGGAAAGGACATCTTGCTCGTTCAAGTCTATGTTGATGACATCATATTTGGTTCTTCAAATGACCAGATGTGTAAGGACTTTGAGAACATTATAAAGAAGAAGTTTGAGATGAGTTCCATGGAAAAAATGGACTTTTTCCTTGGAATTCAGGTAAAGCAAATGAAGGAAGGGTTTTTCATTAATAAATCTAAGTATGTCTCTGACATCTTAGAAAGATTTGAAATGAAAGATTGCAAGCCTGCCAAGGCACCCATACCCAGAAACCATAATCTTTGTCCTGACCTTGAGGGGGAGGAGACTGATCAACATCAGTATAGGGCAATTATTGGTTCTCTGATGTATCTAACAGCCAGTAGACCTAATATCATGTTTGCTACTTGCATTTGTGCAAGATATCAGGCTGCTCCAAAGGTGTCTCACCTAGCTGCTGTTAAGAGAATCCTCAGATACGTCAAAGGAGCACCTAAACTAGGTCTCTGGTATCTCAGAAACAAGGATTTCAATCTCTATGGATACTCTGACAGTGACCATAAAGGCTGAAATGTTGACAAGAAATCAACATCAGGAGGATGTCACTTTCTTGGTGGAAGGATCATCTCATGGCAATGCAAGAAACAATCTTGTGTCTCTACATCAACTGCTAAAGCTGAATACATTGTTGCTGCTAGCTGCTGTGCTCAACTGCTATGGATTCAAAATCAGATGTTATACTATCGATTTAACTTTATGAGTACTCCTATCCATATTGACAACAACAGTGCTATCTCCATTACTAAAAATCCAGTGAAGCACTCCAAAACAAATCATATTGACATCAGGTATCATTCATTAGAGATATTCATGAGAAAAATCTAATTAAGTTAATCAAAGTTGATTCAAATGAACAATATACTGATCTGTTCACCAAAGCTTTTGATGAACAAAGATTTAAGTATCTCATAACAGCTATTGGGATGATAAACATTGATTAATTTAATCTCTTTAAAAACCTTTTTAATATGTAAGTCTTGTTTCAATACAATTTAAGCCCTGTTACAAGAAGTTCTCTCTAAAATTTTCTAAGTGTAAATTCCTTCCGAAGAGAAATTAACCCTCGGAAGACATTCTCATATCTTTCGAAGCAAGATTTCTCAAAGGATAACTTTCTTCTCGGAAGAATTTTTGGCCTCGGAAGAAGCGATTGATTGCATATCAGATCTACTTCCGAGACTTACAGATTCTCCATTCGGAAGCAACTCTAACCTTCGGAAGCAAAGTTTTGACTTCGGAAGTAAGAATTGCCTTCGGAAGACAAGTTACCTTCGGAAATGTTTTCCACCGGAAGAGAGATTCTACTGTGTAACATAAATCTCTTGGGCCCCACTCTGTAAAAAGCAAAGATTTTGTTAATGATGTCGGATTATTTAACTGATTTTAACCTTACCGCCACTGTCATTTCATCCACTAAACCATCACATCACCTTATCCTAACCTCCATTACCGCCTTCCACCTCTTTTAAATAATCTCAATTGTTCAATTTCATCTTCTTACTTGCAATTTTACTGCCCTAGAAATTTCTCCTCTCCAACTTTACCCAAGCTAAAAATCATCTACATTTACCTTTCCCAAATGGCACTTAACCCTCAGCACAACCAAGTCACACTTCTTGATTCTTCAAGAGATGCTGACTTTTCTGAAATCATCTCCTTTCTCACCCAATCACCTTACTACAAGCACTTACCGTTAACCCCACTGTTTACTCCAATCACATGGCCGAATTTTGGGGAAATAGTCAAGCCGAAACCCTAAATGGGACTTGAGTACTGAGGTCCAGCATTTGTGGACAGGAGTTGATTATTACTAAACGAGTCATCAGGGAGCATCTAGAGCTTCATGATGAAGGAGCTCCTACTGAGTTCTCGAAGGGAGACTTGGACAGCACCTACACCCTTATGGGATATGGTGGCGACATCAGCAGGTCAATGGTATACAAATTCAACTTCTCTTACAATTGGAAGTTTCTCCTGTATGTTGTTCTTTATTGCTTGTCCAACAAATCTGGGGGATGGGATCAAATCCCTTATGAACTAGGATGCTTAGTTCATGGACTGGTGAGAGGCATGCGCTTCAACTACTCACGATTTGTGTTCACCAATCTAATTGGGAATCTACAAAGGGAGACATTCTATATGTATCCTAGATTCATACAACACATCATCAACTGTGAGTTAAACCAGAGCATGCTTGTCTGTGCAACTGCTCTGACTGTCCCCCACATGCGGCCTACCATCTTCAAGACATTGAAAAAGGTATCCACCAACTTCACTGGAAGGTATACCACTCTGCTTCCAGGTATGATTGAGCGCATAGCTCCAGGTGACATCCCTGCTCACCCCACAGGTGATGAACCCACACCAGCAACCTCTACCACTATGCAAACACTACCTTCTCCACCCATCACCATACTTATCAAAGACGCCCCAAACGAACCCTTGTTCAGTCTACACTGATTGAACAAGCCCCTCCTGTTCAATCCAAAAAGACTAGAGTGGAGACATGGGCTCCCACTCAGTCTGAGGTCTCTCCATCCTTCTCTTTTGACCTCAATATGGGCTTTGAGTCTCCTCAGTCTCAAACCCAGGAGCCCGATACCCAAACCGGCAGCCTTCAGATTGAGTATCTACACTCTTCTGAACAGCCAACAAGGGACAGCCCCACTAGAGGCTCAATGCCTGTAGACATTGACCAAAGTCCCGGGTCAGTAGGCTTAACCTCCCTATCTTTCACTGACCTTCTATTCAAAACTGATGAAGAGATAACATCTCTCCATGGCAATGAAGTTGATCTACAATACCCTCTTCAAGATCAACAGAGCCCGGAGAAATCCCTTATCTCTAGCCCCCATCAGCAACCAATAACTGAGGTGAGTCCCACTGATGTGGAGGGAACTCATGTAGATTCAGCTGCCACTACAGAGGGTGCCTCAATGGACCTTGTGGACAGTGGTAACATATCGCATACTGAATCTATGGCAACCGAACCTTTGATGACTCTGAAAGAGACATCATTGAGCATGGGAAACCAGGGTGCCAAGAAACCACATCTGGTGGTGAGGCTGAACATACTAGGTATGTTACTTCATCTCCCCGTGATTCTTCAAAAGAAGATGAGGGAAGCATGCAACTCCTTATTAAAGACCTTCGATCTAAAGTCTCAAACCTTGAATCCTTGGTTAGGACTTTAGAAGCAAGGTCTGCCACTCAGCAACTTGAGATTGACAATCTCAAGGCTCAACTAGCTAAGAAACAGACAGAGAGGTCTGTTAGGCATGTACCTATTTAGGTCTCATTGACTTCTTCCTCTAGCTCATCTAGCTCTTAAGATGATGTTACCAAAAAGGAGGAGAATGTTCAAAGACAAACACATGAGGAACCACAGAGCCGACCTTCAACTTCAACATCTTCTTTTTCCATCATCACGGTGACCGAGCCATCTCAAGTCATTCTTCAGATTGACCCAAGGATGCTCAGTGATCTCTATAGACTCTTCACCAAGTTTTTGTTGAGATCCTCCTTTGAGCAGCCAAGCCATGATGCTGCAATGATCTACTTTGGAGCAGAAGAGCTTCAAAGGCTGACTGCACCTTCTACCACTATGGAAGAAGTTGGTCAACCTATGGTCCACATAGAACCTAAGATTCAATTCGAAGGGGAAATGGGGACTGATGGCCCAGCAACTGAAACAGTTGGGACATAATTTGCATCTCCTTTTGCTTCTGAAGCTGAAGTTAAAGCCTCGGAAGAACAAACTGAATCTTTCAAAGCTGAAATGGAAGCTGCGGAAGGACTGTTTAAAATGTCCGAGGAACTGAACATCACATATGCAATCCTTGAAATGGCATCTGAGGTGAACAGCGAGGACCCTCTGAATCAACCTCCATCCCAGACACCATCTCTGCCTCTCTCATAATTAGAAACCTCTCTCCAAGAACCACCACAGTCAGGATCATCAAAAGATAAAGGAAAAAGGAAGATGACTGCGGAAGAGCTTTAGGAAGAGGAGAAGATTGAGAAACTCAAGAAGAAAGGAAGACTTCAAAGTAAGAAGTTGCTAGCTGCCAGTACAAAAGCAGCTGCATCTAATTAGGAGGCTGTCATCAATAAAAAGAAAGAGGAGATCATTGACCAGCTCATTGAGTTGGGGGCTGCCAATGAAGAAACACTCCTGCTACCATTAGAGGAGTTGGTGGATCTGGAGAAGGCAACCAGGCTGAAACTTGAAGAAGAAGCCAGGTTGGCCTTGGAGATAGAAGAAGAGAAACAGAAGGAGGCTGAATTGCAGCTAAGGAGAGACAAGGTGAACTTCCTACTCTCCAGAGGCTTTGATCTTCAAGAACTTTCTCCACACAATGATGATACGATCCTCTAGCTCTACAACAAAGAGCAGGATCAAATGGAGAAAGAAAGGAAGAAGGCTACAAAAGAAAAGGCAAGAGAGAAGAAGAAGAAGGAAGAAGAAGCCAGGGTCACTGCCTCCAAGAAGCTCACTGAGAAGGTCTGGATGAAGGACTATCTCCGGGCTCATGGCTTCTCTGGAAGGCAAGTGGGTCTCATGTCTAAAAGGACACTCCAACGGATTGTTAGTGAAATTAAGGCTAACATCCGGATGGGGAAAAGGAAAAAGATGTATAGAAGGGTAAAAGGGATGACCTTCACTGCTACCACCCAACCACAACCTGAACATTCACCCTTACCTTTCATCATTAACCTGAACCTGTCACCCTGAACCCGCATCACTACCCACACCTACTCCCTCACCACAACCACCCAAACTTCCTATCATTCATCCCAAAACACTAGCCAGAACCTCTGAACCTAAACCTACCCATTTACCATCCAAACCATCCCTTCAGCCTTCTCAACATCTCTCTTTTGAGAAGTTTAAGGCAATCAAGATGAAGCTCACCAACTGTACTACTCTGAGATAAGTCTCTTGTGTAGAAGACTCTGTCAACATCACCTATGTTGATGGATCTTCAAGTTCCCTCACAAGAGACAAATTCCTTGATCTGCCTAGAGGAACTTTGGACTAGGCTGTGAGACTTTTGGGCCTCAACTCAGACTCTTTGAATGATGAAGAGAAGAAGCTCAGAAGGAAACTAGTGACTTTATTGGATACAAGGAAAGAGGGCAAGATTCCTAGTCAGTCTCTTATGCCTAGAAGGAAGATAATCCAGTGGAGGTTCGATGAACCTTCTCACAACTTTGTTGTGGAAAGGGAGAATGGTGAAGTCAATAAACTCAATGCAACCTCTCTGCTACACTCCAGCAGGTTTGACATTACTGAGCTAGCAGAGAAGCCATTCTCCAACCCCTCCAACTCTGAAACTGCTGCACTCATCAGAAATCATCTAAACAATCTTCATCTAGTTGAGTTAACTGCAAAGGCAAAGATTAAAGAAGAGTTGAAGTTGAGAAGACAGGAAGACAAGGAAAGATCTCCCACCAAAGGTGTTGCTTTTCTACAGATGGTGGAACGTCCTGAATTGGAACCTATAGTTCGGTGGGAATATGATTACAGTTCCCATCAACTAACTCTTTTCACAGGGAAACAACAAAGGGTACATGTTATCCAAGGTGACAGACTGGATTCCCTGTCTACCAAGGATCTGTACAAGCTTCTCAGCACCATATCAGGGAAGAACAAGGAAACAGACAAATATTTACTCTCCTTGGTGCTGAAAGTTTTGAGAAGTCGAGACAAGTGAAGTTTTGGTAGCAACAGCCTAGGGGGAGTTTGTTGGATCAAGAAGAAGGCTAATGCAACCAAAACTATGTCTTTAAGTTATTTTGGTGCTGCATGCAAAAGGCTTCCGAAGCTTAACATGGAACTTCCGAAGGTTGTAAAGTTCTTCCGAAGACAAAGTAGAAGATCAACTTCCGAAGACAGAACTCTACTTCCGAAGACAAGTGCATACTTCCGAAGTTCAAGTCTTAGAAGAATAAAGTAAAGATCACTTCCTAAGTATGATGAAAAAAAGAAGTTTCCAAGCCTTGGAAGAAGCAGCCTCTTCCGAATTATAAGTGGCTTCGGAAGTACTTACACTTCCAAAGCCATTTAACCTTTGGAAGACACTGCTATGAACCAGTGGACACAAGTATGGTCTCTGACACTTCGCTGCAGACTTCTGATACAGCATGGCTTCTTCCTAAAGAGTCATGTTGTTTACCATACTTTATTCCACTGTTTACCTTTTATGATAGTACATGTTACCAACTTTAGTTAGTAACAAAAGGTAAGTCAGGAACATGTCCTGACTACCATATCTTAGATAAGACTTTATCCGAGATACCTTAAGCTATAGTCTTGTAGCATAGGTTTTAGCTAAAGGATCTCAGTTGCTATCAAAGTATATCCGGCTGTAGATAGTATTATATATAAGTTCTTCTTGTAACTCATTGTAACATATCATCTGCTTGTAAGAATCTTGTATTTTGAGTTGAGAATCAATATATAAAAGTATTTTGAAAATTATCTTTCTTTGTTCTTTATTACTTACTATATTATGATCAACTCTTATTGATTGTTCTTATACCCGAGTGTTGTTCTAGGTGAGTTTGAGAGAAAAACATAAGTGTTCAGTGACAAACATTGATCCTGCAATATATATTGATTTCAAATTTCCTTAAATGTTATTATGACACATGGCAACAATTTATTCCCAAATCTTAACGAACACATGTCGTTAAATGAAGTAAAGACAACCAACCATTTACATTGGATCGTCACGTGGATATATATACGCAAAGTTGAAGTTTCACAAGTCACACTTTCTTCTATACATTGAATCAATCCAACTAAATTTTAAACATCATTACAAATCTTACGGAACACCATTTCCAAAATTCTTTTCTTCAGCCTTACGTAATCGTATGATCAATTCATTCGCAATATAATTACTTGAGAATTCCTTGCATGCAAGCAATATAATGAATCTTGATACGTACGTATATTCTCGATCCTAGCTAGTTTCTTTAACAAGAATCAGTGAATTAAATTAACATCTTGTTGATCCATTATGAATGTAATCAAGAATGGCAATGACACCAACTACAAACGCTTGATCAATCCCCGGTTTCACCATCACATGATACAAGTCCTTCTTCTCCATCATCTCCTTACTCACGCCAACCTGCATGCGCGCATGTACGTCCATCATATATATATATACATATACCAATCATTTCTCAATTGTCAATTGTCATTGCTTTGCTTATATATATACATAATACATACATATAATCATCATATATAATTAACATAACCCCTAATTAATCGATCTAGAAGGCAGCTAGGAAAAATGATTACGTACGTACCTGGGCTATAATATCGCCTCCAGAGTCTACGATGCTACATTCCTTATCTTGGAAGTAACCCTTTATGTGAAAGTTGTTGCAATAGATGTTTTCATCCGTATGTTCGATTGAAACCCTTAAGGGGCAGTTGTTAGCATAGCATGCTTTGGGATCTTTTAATGTAAAAACCAACTTTTCAGGTCCTACATAACCTGTAGCATAACCTCCCCATTGTTTATGGAGGCTTAGAGCTTCAACAATACCTCCCTGCTAGATAGAATTTTATTAATTTAATTATAAAAGTTTCAAGAGTTAGATAGATAGATATACATATCGATCATAATAAGCATATGTATATATACATATACATATATATTAATGTTACGTTAGGCAGGCAGGCAGGTACCTTACGACGGATGAGAAGCAAAGGGGTTTGGTAAGCGTCTGTGAGAGTGATGTGGTCCTTTTTCCAAGGATGCCACAACCATCAACCCTGAACACAACCGCGTGGCTATGCAAGTCAGTGACTACAAAGCCGCCTCCACCAACAACGTGAGGTCGTGCTCTAACCCCAAGCACCACCTCTCTTGATGAACAGAACATTTTGCTTACCACCGGCATCTCCTTAATTACTAATTTCCTACTCATCTTTGAAATATTCAATATGATGATCTTTTGCTTTTCTTTTCAACTTCGATCAATGCTACCTACCTACCTAGCTTCTTTAAACATACACAAAATTAAGAATATTGTTTTGATGATCGAAGAAGAGATGTGTACGTGTGTGCATATATATAGACATCGAGGGAGAACCGAAATCAGACGTTTGGCAAGTCTTGACTATTATTATTATTATTATTATTATTATTATATTATTATTATTATTATTATTATTATTATTATTATTATTATTATTATTATTATTATTATTATATTATTATTATATTTATTATTATATTATTATTATTATTTATTATTATTATTATTATTATTATTATTATTTATTATTATTATTATTATTATTATATATTATTATTATTATTATTTATTATTATTATTATTATTATTATTATTATTATTATTATTATATATTATTATTATTATTATTATTATTATTATTATTATTATTATTATTATTATTATTATATTATTATATTATTATTATTATTATTATTATTATTTATTATTATTATTATATTATTATTATTATTATTATTATTATTATTTTATTATTATTATTATTATTATTATTATTATTATTATTATTATTATTATTATTATAATTATTATTATTATTTATTATTATTATTATTATTATTATTATTATTATTATATTATTATTATTATTATTATTATTATATTATTATTTATTATTATTATATTATTTTATTATTATTATATTATTATTATATTATTATTATTATTATTTTATTATTATTATTATTATTATTATTATTATATTATTATTATTATTATTATTATTATTTTATTATTATTATTATATTATTATTATATATCTAGCTAGCTAGATTATAATAATAATTAGCAAATGTAATACTATATACATTGATTAATGTAGCTGAACGTCGGATAATTTGAATGTGTGAGAACCGAATAAAGTAATATATATATATCATATGTCGTGGAAGCTAAATATATGTGGTTAGTCCTTGAAATTGGGCAGCCAAATTAAGAATAAGCATCTCCTTTGACTTTCCCAACTCAATATCATGCGTCTACGCTATCACTAACTCGCTTTATTATAATTATTTAATACATACATACATACATACATACATACATACATACATACATACATACATACATACATACAACATACATACATACATACATACATACATACATACAACATACATACATACATACATACATACATACATACATACATACATACATACTACATACATACATACATACATACATACATACATACATACATACATACATACATACATACATACAACATACATACATACATATATACATACATATTATATATATATAATCAATCTCAATCACTAGTTCTCAATGGTAAAACTGTAATTAACAAAAACATATTTAAAAATTTTATAAATCAAAAAATAACATAAAAATAAAAAAAATAGAAACACAAAAATGTTCCCCTACTTTCTCTCTTTCATAAAAAAATAACAAAAAATTTTATAAAAAACAAAAAAAAATCCCGTTTCTTTAACGAAATTCGTTTTACACATGTGTAATATCGGATTTTCACATGTGTAAATCCAATACTATACATGTGTATAACTAGATTTACATATATATGTAAACAACGGATGTACGATTTTTTTAAAAAAGTATATCAATATGGTAGACGTTGGAAAGATAAAAAATATTGAATTTTATGGTGATTTTTTTTTAAAAAAATAATGTCGATCGCTCATCCATCTCCTTCGCATTCATTCGACATCGATCATCCATATCCTTCACATCCATTCGACATTGATCATCCACTCCCTCTATCAGGTATGTTTTGGTCGATTTTTACGTTTTAATAGGTAGTTTAACTGAATTCATTGAACCCACACATGTGGGATATACATGCGATGCAAAGTTTAAATGAAATCATTGAACCCACACATGTGGGATATACATGCGATGCATGTATCAATCTAAGCATCTATACTGCAGGTACAAAATCAATGATTTTTTTAATTGAATAGTTAATAGTAAATTATTCAATAATGGAATATGGTATGAATTAATGTTATGATTTTGCCTTTTTCAATCATTCAAGCTAGTTACAATATTTAATTCTAATTATGTTCAATATGAAATATTGGATGTTGAATTCAATTATTTGCAAACGCTACTGATTTTGTTATTCAATCTCTTATGTAAGACTATTATTAGTGTTTAGATAACTTTTCTATACTATACTACCCAGTTGGGTTTACAAATTGTTTTTGCTCGATATTAAAGTTCCATCAAGTTTCTTGTTTTTGCTCGATTATTGATCTGCTAATATTGTTTTTGTTTTTTATAAATAGGTGACTTATGATGGGAGAAGATAATGTACATGTAATCCCAACATGGGAGATAATGCCTCAATCACCAACACTAGAGCCATCGAAGTATAAGATAAAACTAAAATATAGATGTTACTTTCAGTTTGCTAAGAACTCATCTAGGAAAAGATATTGTTTTGGCTATCAAAAATGTATTTACATTGACACATACATGTACAATTTTGATGATTTAATCGAAGAGGTTAGAAAGCGTTATCCCTCAAATAGGAAAATGGTTTTCACAATTTGTTTTATTGACAAGAATGCCACGGAGCAATCTTTTATCAACGTTGATTCTCATGAGAACTTTCAGTTGATGCTTAGAATGTATGAGGTTGAAACAGAATTAACTGTTTATGTGACAACAGAGAAAGAATCAAGTGTTAATATGACAATGGATGATTATGTAGAAATATCTTCAACGGACCAAAGGTACATGTTATTTTCAAGTGATATAAATATGATGTGCACCATAAATTAATTTTGATAAAATTTATTCATATTTTGTAGGGGTGAAGATGAAGTCAATGATGAATCACATGGTGAGGAAGAATCAGAGTATTCCTTAGGGGATGAAAGCTATCATAGTCATTATATTTCTGATAGTGAATTAGAGCTGCATAATTTCCAAAAAGAAACTTGTAGCAAGAAAAGTCCAACCATGAAAATGAACTCAACATTTGATAATGTTAACGTGTTTAGAAGAGCATTAATCCATTATGTGTTGATTAATGAATTTGAATACTTTATTGAGAAAAGTGAGCCCACCCGAGTCATGGCAAAATGTGTAGACAAAGATTGTAAATGGAGAATTCATGCCTCTCAAGCAAGATGGGATCACATTGGTCGAAATGGAACTAAATACTTCTTTTTATGTGGTATAGGTTCACTTTATTAAATTTGAAAAAACTAACACTTTATAAACTGTGCTTGTGTATAAATCATGTATTTGTAGAAGAACATTCTTGCATTAGAAGCAACAATGGTGGTATAAGTTGCATCCCAAGGATGGATTGCTAGTGTGGTTAAAGACAAGCTAAAATCTGATGGAGATGTCTCTTCCAAAGAACTCCAAAAGTGGGTTATGAATAACTACAATGTTGATGTATCATATGATAAAGTTCGTAGAGGGAAAGAGCAAGCTTATGCTGAAATTTTTGGCAAGTGGGAAGACTCTTTCATGAAAATGAATGACTACAAAGAAGAACTACTACGACTAAACCCAGGTAGTGTTATTGACATCGGCTATGAGAAAGACGGCGACAAGAAACTATTTTTACGGTTTTTATATCATTAATAGCTTGTTTGAATGGGTTTCTCGGCCTTATATTGCTCTTGATGCCTGTCATTTGAAAGGGAGGTTCAATGGGGTCCTAGTCTCTGTAACAAGTGTTGATGGTAACAATTCAATATTTCTGGTGGCCTACGGTATATTAGAATCAGAAAACAAAAAGTCATGGATTTGGTTTCTTGAGTTACTTAAGAAAGCAATTAGAACACCTAATGGTCTTGCTATATCATCTGACATGCAGAAAGGTTAGAAGTCACAGTTACACTAGTTTTTCCTAGAGTTGAGCATAAAGAGTGCATAAGACACTTGTCTAGAAATTTCAAGAAACACTTTCGTGGGGATTTATGTTAGGCCCCGTTCCCGGGACGCTCACAGCTGGTCGATAATCGCACTTAAAACATATAAATACATTTGTCTTTCATAAAACATCACAAAGGAATTACCAAAATATACATCTCATTTCATTATAAAGCTTTTGCAAAATAATACATCGTTAACAAGTTACAAAATACATGTTGCATTACATCGTAAAAGCATTATCAAAATGGATGCCATCTAAAAGAGCTGAGTAGCCACTTCGTGCCATCCTCAGCAATCATTACCTGCCAACTGAAAACACATAAAAGTCAGCGTTGCTGAGTAAGTTCTAGTTTTATAATAAAACATACTTTTCTTTCGTTAAAACCGTTCTTTACTTTCATGCGATCATACACCATACGCACACATAGATAATATCATTATTATCTTCATTCATCGTTCATTAACTTCCGTTCATTCATCGTACGTCATTATCATTCACATTCGTTCATACTTCTTACATTCATACGTATGTTCATTACTTTCGATGACATGTACATTACCCCGAACATTGTGCACGAAGCGGGTAACTGGGCCTGAGGTCTTTCATAGACCTCGAACATTAGGCACGGAGCTAACTCTAGTACCTAGGGTAAGTACATTCACCACTTATCTTTTCTTTTACATTCCGGATCAATGCATTATGCTATACCCCGAACATTGTGCACAGAGTTGGTAACTGGGCCTGAGGTCTTTCATAGACCTCGAACATTATGCACGAAGCTGACTCCAACACCAAGGGCAAGCAGCAAGGATCTCATACATATGGTCAATCACAAAGATTGGACCTCCAGTGTGCATCCTTCGGGGTAGCTAACCCGCACACCGTTGAGCTAACACCTTCATTGGGTGTGCACCTACATACAATTGCTTGCAAGCCTTTCTTATGTTCATTAGTTCATTAATGCATGCATTCATTCATTGTGTTCCTCTTTTCATTATCTTTCACTTTACGTTACATAATACTTTCATTTCATTCATTTACAATCAACGTAAAGTCACGGGAAAGATAAACATACATCATAACAAGGAACATAACATACACAGTCATCAACATCATCATACAAGGCATCATACATACATACATACATAACATGCATCATGCATAAACATGCAACATTATACACTATCATGCCCATCGTAGCATTTATGACCTCAAAAGTCATCTTACATGAAGTTACGGGAACCTCCCATGTCAAAACTTACATCTGCACTTTCCCCCAAAAGTCAGTAATTAAACTACACTTTCCTCGGATACACCAACCCTACTTGGGCGTATGGGCACCCTTCAGTCGCAGGCCTTCCAGGCGACTGAACATCATGCGATTGAACCAATGTGGATGAACACCTATGCGAATGAACACCCATGCGAATGGACCTAATGCAAATGGACTCAATGCGGATGAGTCCCATACGAATGGACTTAATGCGGATGGACTCAATGCGGATGGACTCAATGCGGATGGACTCAATGCGGATGAGTCCCATGCGAATGGACCTAATGCCGATGAACCCTTGTGCGGATGAAACTAATGCGAATGTGCATTTATGCGAATGGGCTCTCAGTCGTGCGAATGAACTCTCAGTCATGCGAATGAACCCTCAATCGTGCGAATGAACCTCAATCGCACCCCAATCGGCCGTATGGCCTCCATTCGGTCGCCTAGCCCTAGCTGTTGCAGAATGCAGTTCATCCCGAACCCAATCTGCCATTTTCGACCTCTAAGCTCATCCAAACCCATTCTAAGCCCAAATCAACCATCCTAAACCTTAGGAATGCATAACACAACACCATTCAAGCACGCATAAGCCCGTAAATAAACTCCAAACGCATCACACGCAAACACATACAAAAACGGGTTTTCAGATGTGTTCTAGCCCCAAATTCGACCAAAAATGTTTAAAAGAGGGGTCCTAGAACTCACACAAACCACACTGAGAAGTAGAGCTTCGTTTGGACCCGCTACATGACGATTTTGCTCACTTGAATCTACCCAAACCAACTTTTTCTCTCTTTTCTCCCTTTCTTCTCCCTTTCTCTTTTTTTGCTGAATTTTGAGGTTTGGGGATAGGGTAAGGGCTGCCCTCTCCCTTCAAATACCCCACTCATCCAACTTTCTCTCGTTGGCGAGTTTGGTCCCTCGACTTTGGACTTTATTTCTTTTTCTTCTTTCGTCGGCTTCAAAATAAATAACCGGGTGTTACAAGTCCACCCCTCTTATTGCCTTGCAGCACAAGGTACGAGAATCACTGTGATCAAGTGCAGGGTAGCAGAGTAAATACTAGTTTATTTTTTCTTCCATTACTACTGCGGTTGTTGTTGCTGGGCTAAACCATTCATCCTTCATCCACTTAACTCATCTGGTAACTCCAGTCTATAGGCCACCTCTCCTACTCTAGCAATGATTCGGAAAGGGCCTATGTACCTCGGGCTCAACTTGCCCCGCTTTCTGAATCAGATATTTCCCTTCCAAGGTGAGACCTTCAACATAACCCGGTCACCCACCTGGAACTCAATCGGTCTATGTCGTTTATCAGCATACGACTTCTGTCTATCTTTGGTTGCCTTCATGAAGGCCTTGATCTTTTCAAGCTTCTCAGTCGTAGGCTCGATTACCTCGACGGTCCCTAACTCCTTCCGACTAATATCACCCCAACAGACGGGTGTTCTGCATCTCCTACCGTATAACATCTCATAAGGTGGCATACCAATGCTGGCATGATAACGGTTGTTGTATGAGAATTCAGCTAACGGTAAGTGGTCATCCCAACTTCCCCCAAAATCAATAACACATGCCCGAAGCATGTCCTCCAATGTCTCAATGGTCCTCTCTGTCTGACCATCAGTCTGGGGATGAAAAGTCGTATTGATGTGTAACCTCGTCCCCATCGCGTCGTGGAACTTCTTCTAAAATTTGGATGTAAACCGGGTGTCGCGATCAGACACAATAGACACCGGCACACCCTGACAAGTTACAATTTCCTTAATGAAAAGATCTGCCAACCTCTTGGATGAATATGTCTCGCGGATCGATAGGAAGTGAGAACTCTTCGTCAGACGGTCAACAATCACCCATAATAAAATCCATGGTGATGTGCTCCCACTTCCATTCCGATATATCCAAAGTTTTGATCTTCCCATACGGCTTCTGATGCTCGGCCTTCACCTATAGACAAGTAAGGCATTTACTCACATACTCCACCACGTCACGTTTCATACCCGGCCACCAATAATCCTTCTTCATGTCTTGATACATCTTTGTGGCACCTGGATGAATGGAGTATCGAGTCTTGTGAGCTTCATCCAAAATCTTCATACGTAGATCCCCAAATCGAGGAATCCACATTCGTCCAAACCGAGTTCTAACACCAAATGTGTTTTCACTCAACTCCGTGACCAGACCACTCATTCTTTCAGAGTTAAGATGATCTTCCTTCAACGCCTCATCTTGAAACTCTTTGACTTGCTTCATCACATCTGAGGTCATGATCAACTAATATGCTTTCAACCGAATCAGCTCGGGCCTCTCTTTTCGACTAAGGGAGTCCGCCACCACATTGGCTTTGCCCGGATGGTAATGGATCTCACAATCGTAGTCCTTTATAAGCTCCAACCATCATCTCTACCTCATGTTCAGATATTTCTGCTCAAAGAAGTACTTCAAGCTCTTGTGGTCCGTGAATATGGTGCACTTTGTCCCGTAAAGATAGTGCCTCCAAATCTTTAGTGCAAAGACCATGGCTGCAAGCTCCAAGTCATGAGTAGGATAGTTGACCTCATTGACCTTTAACTGTCGGGATGGATAGGCTATAACCTTCCTGTGACAACCGGTCCCAAGGTCACTACTCTAAACCCTAATTTAATTGCATCATATCCCGTCTTATGAGTACTAATATTGGAAACAATTCAATTATATCAAGAATGTTAGAATCACTATTTTTTTTTATTTGATCCATTTTCATGATTCTATGTGATTTATGTGAATTTGGTCATTTTAAGCCATGCCTTTTTTTAGAAAATTCGTGCCCGGGAATATTGATTAGTCACCCTAGCTAGAACTCAAAGCCTTAATTGAAACAATTAAAAATATGTGTACACACCCACACACTTGAAATTTCGGTTCTAGCATGCATTATCATGCATAAGACAATTTACTAACTAACAATTTTAAATACTACACTACATATAATTACCACCTAATACTACTTTTTAAAAATAAAAAAAAGAAGAAAAAATTAAAACAAAATGCCTCACTAGAGGCCAAATTTCGGCCACCCCTTCTTGGCCAATCCATGGCCTCCTACACCACCAACTCTTTCCACCATACACTTTACATGCATTTTTCAACTTGCAAGACACACTCCATACTCATCCTCTCTCCCTCATTTCGAACCCACCAGCTGAACACACCTCCTCTCTATCAAACACTCTCTAATCCTCTCCACCTCAAGCTCCAAAATCGCAAACTACAAGCATACAACCATCGGCTAGCAGCAAACCGCAAGGAAGGTGACTTTTGGTGAAGTTTTGAGGCTTGGAACGTGCAAGACTTGAGGTTACAGCTTTTGTTCGAGATTCTCCAGCCTCATCCAAGGGGATTACAGCCATTCACGACCATCCACACCTTCTAAACCGTGAGATACATCAAGTGTAAGCTCACTATGTTTGGTTTTGGGTCATTTCTCAAGTTTAACTTCATTGTTCACCTAAAAACCCTATTTTTCTTGTTGTAGCAGAAACTTCTCACTATTACCTTGTTCGTGAAGAGTTCCCAACGTTCTTGAAGGTATATCACATGATATAATGGTCATTCTAAGGGGTAGAACCCGATTTACCCCTTGAAAACCCTATTTTGGTATTTTTTGCACCATCAAACTTGTGTATCTTGTAACCCTTCAAAACAAAACGTGTAACCTGCTCAAAGTGACTTTTAAAACACCCCAATAATCTGATTTTTAAGTTAGATGAAGTTTTGGCAATGAATAAACTTAAGTTACCAAGAATCACATGTGTAATGGTCGGTTATGGCTTATTTTTACCTCTTGAAACCTTGTATGTGAAGAACCTTTAGGCAACGTGTTGGGACTGTTATTTCAGTAAGTTTTAGTGCATATTAAGTTTATAACATGGTTTGACCTCTGGATCAAAAGACATAATGTGTTTAGGCCCATTTTGGTCACTTTCGGGACCCGAAAACGCGTTAAAATGACTTAAAAACAAGAAATCTTGAACTATAAACTTTTAAAGAGAATTCCAGGTTTATTAAGGATTAATAAAGTGTTCTGGAGCTAATGAGAATTTTTAGTGGTCAAATGGTATTTTAAATGGATTTTAAGTGAAACCGGGTGTAAACCGAGAGGCGTTTTTAAGGAAAAATATACGATAAATGGGTTAAATGTTACAAATTATAAAAAAATCATGATTTTCCAGTAGGTTAAAAGATAAAATAACCTCAAAGGTAAAATGGTTGGTCAAACAAGCTTTTAACATGGTCAAACCCGACTAAAAACACATTTTAACGGTTTAAACGTAAAAACGGGTCTTTCGACTACTAGGGGAAAATTTGTGATTTAAAAGGTTGGAAACTTATTAAAATGACTTTAAAAAGTTATCTACTGGTTTTAGACTCAAAAAGGCGAAAACTCATAGATGACCACTTTTAAACCGTTCGGTTTTTCCGTAACCGGCAACGCTAAACGCTTAATTTACAAAACCGAGTCCATAAACTGAAATTTTGGTTATAAATTCTTAAAACTAAGTTGAATTAAGGTCTTGAACCTTATTTTTAAGAATAGAGGTCACTTAATGCAAGAAACTAATCTTAAGGTAGAAAATGTCAACTTTGAAACTTCCGGGGCAAAACTGTAAATTTTGAAAAACTTCATAACCGACTCCCATAAGTTCATTTGCCCCCTTAAATGGCATAATTACTATATATTCTTGGTTTAGTAATGTATAAACCTTTGATTTTATGAAAAACCTTAACTTTCCATAAAAGGAACCTTTTATACAAACCTAACCGAATCAAAGCCGAACCCGTCCATTTAAGTCGTAGGCACTATTGTTGCTCCTTAAATATGTTTAGAGCAGTGGCTAATCACTTAAAATACTTATTTTAGGGTGCTAGACTTGAGACATTCCCGGCACGCGAAGAATTTCTTTTTGCTTGATACCTAAGGTGAGTTCTAGTGATCCCTTTTTTTTACTTACTGTTTTTGGGATAAAACATGCTCTTTTGTTTATGAACTATTATTGTGCTTTATTTGATGCTTGTATGTGGGACTTATGGATACCTGCTGATACTTATATCATGATCATTAATTCTTTTGTGAACCGCTTGTCTTATGTGGATAGATCTATTTGGGGAATCCCCCACGCACAGTGGCTCCCGCTACAGGGAGGTACCCCACTGAGATCCTGAATAAGATACTATGGTGAACCATCCTAGCAGGAATGGTTCACTGTTCTGAGGCTTGGTTCTTCCCTACGGGGGATATCCGGTTAAACACAAGTTTAGAAGAGGCCAACTAGGGACCAAGTGCAGGGTTGGTTGTGATACCCCACAATGACTGATACTAAAAATGATGCTTTTAAAATCAAATGAGATTTTTGTAAACTCGCACACTTGATTCTGAACCTTTGCTGTGGACTTTAAGAGTTTTTTTTATTGTTTTGAAACTTTAAGCACTTGAATTCACCAACTTTTTAGTTGACACAAATTTTCTTTTGAGCATGTTTCAGGTAACCCGTGAAGACTCTTAGCTTATGGACGACTTAGACTCGACCCCGAGACCATGGCATTGTTTGTGTGAGACCAATTTGTGACTTGAACAATTTGATACAATGACTAATTAAATTATGTTGAACATGTAAACATTTGGGGCTGGATCTGTTTCCAGCCCGGTGATTTTTAAAACCTTATAAGCCATTGATGTTCTCTTCCTTTGAGCTCTTATATTGGTTTGTTTCCGCTGCCATGTAAGTTGTTGCTAATCTGTGACGTCCCACCCTACCAGGGCCCGGGGGTGTGACACTTCCCCCTCTACATTAACACACACCCAACCCCGAGTAGGAAGCATCAGAATAAACCACTTGATCTTCACTTCCATCGGGTAATGACAGAACATGAGCTTGAGTCAACCTCGCCTTCAATTCTTTGAACGCCTTCTCTTGAGCTTGACCCCATACAAACTTCACATCCTTCCGGGTCAGCTTAGTTAGTGGAGAAGCGATCTTAGAAAAGTCTTGGATAAATCTTCTGTAATAGCCCGCCAAACCCAAGAAGTTGCGAATCTCGGATGGCGTCTTTGGAGACTTCCATTGCATCACCGACTCCACCTTTGCCGGTTCCACCATGATCCCGTCAGGATTCACCACATGACCCAAGAATTGAACCTCGCGCAACTAGAATGCGCACTTGGAGAACTTAGCGTACAACTTCTCCTTTCTCAACGTCTCCAAAACCTCCCGAATGTGACCGGCATGCTGAATCTCGCTCTTCGAATAAATTAGGATATCATCAATAAACACAATCACTGATTTATCCAACATCGGCCGACACACCCGATTCATTAAATCCATAAAAGCAGCTGGCGCATTGGTCAAACCAAAAGACATGACAAGAAACTCATAGTGACCATAACGCGTGCGGAAAGCTGTTTTAGGAACATCATGCTCTTTCACCTTCAGTTGATGGTAGCCAGATCGAAGGTCTATCCTTGAATACCAACTGGCACCTTGAAGCTGATCGAACAAATCATCGATTCTCGGTAAGGGGTATCGGTTCTTGACCGTTAACTTGTTCAGCTCGCGGTAGTCAATGCACATACTCATACTACCGTCTTTCTTCTTTACGAATAAGACCAGAGCACCCCAAGGAGAGATACTCGGTCGAATGAACCCCTTATCAAGTAGTTCTTGCAACTGCTCCATCAACTCTTTCATCTCCGTTGGAGCCAACTGATACGGTGCCTTGGCAACAAGTTGGGCACCCGGTATCAGATCGATCTGAAACTCAATCTCTCAGTCAGGTGGCACTCCTGGTAAATCTTCTGGGAACACATCCAGAAAGTCACACACAACTGGTACATTGGATAGTTGTGTTGTTGGCGTATCCACATGCTTTACATAAGCCAAGTGGGCGCTAAATCCATGCCTCATACACGTTCCCGCCACCGCCATTGAGATTAGTTTCGGGATCATCGTGACCCGATCCCCATAAACAGTTACCGAACTTCCGTTAGGCGCTGTCAGACAAATCATCTTCTTGCGACACACAATGTTCGCCTCGAAGTCCGCCAACCGATCCATACCAAGAACCAAATTGAAACCACCTAAGGTCAGCACGAACGGTCTAATAGGAAACTTATGACCCTTAAGTTCCACATCACAATCCTCTATCATCTCAGAAATCCTGGTGGACTTTCCTATGGCAGTTTCTACATCAAAGGATGCATCAACATGTCTACTACTAATAGGTAGCTTAGCACAGAAAGCAGTAGAAATAAAACTTTTACTGGCACCCAAATCAAATAACATAGAAGCTAAAGTTTGGTTCACCATAAATGTACCGGACATGACATTAGGGTCTGTCCTAGCTTCCTCCTATGTCATAGTGAATGCCCTAGCACTCGCCCTCGGTCCTTCACTCCCCGTCTTCTTTGCCCCGGAACCCTCAGCCCTCGGCTTCTTGCAGTCTTTACTCATATGACCACTTTCCCACAGTTGAAACACATTGTACCCCTACAGTCTCTAGCCATATGACCAGGCTTTCCACACTTAAAACAGGCGTTCAACCCCCACCTACACTCACCACTGTGCTCTTTCCTACATTTGCCACACTTCTGCGATCCCGTACCCGGTGTGACTACACGGCGATCATCCATCCATGCCTTCTTATTACCCGTTGAGGCATCACCCCGGCCAAACCTCTTCCCATGCCAGTTCCGATCACCACCACCCTTCTTGCTACCTTCAGTCCCCACCACCGTTCTCTCATCATATAGTCTCCCCGCCAAATCCACTGTCGACCTAAACGTGCTCGGTCGGGCAGCGATCATGTGCCTGCGGATATCTGCTGGCAAGCCCTGAATGTATCTTTTAATCTTCCGTGACAAAGACATCACTTGGTCCGGCACCATACATGCCATCTCATTGAATTTGGTGGTGTACTGTTGGTGTGTCATGGTTCCCGCCTCCAGTTGCAGGAACTCTCTCTCAACTTTATCCATTTCTCTATGAGGATAGAACTCCTCGATCACCAATTTCTTCAGTTCAGACCATCTTATTCTCCCAATGGCCCTGCTACCCTCGGCTTGGACTACGTTGTCTCACCAACACAGAGCCGAGTCCACAAACGAGTGGGTAGCAAACTTTACCTTCTGGTCCTCCCGGCACTCACTGATATTTAAGACAGCCTCCATTTCTCTCACCCACTGGTGAGCAGCAGCAACAGTGCTGTTTCCATCAAAAGTAGGGGGCTTGCATTGTTGAAATGCCCCATAATTACAGCCTCGTGTCGCCTCCCGCACAGGCTCTTCTTCTTCCTCTTCATCATCAGATAGAACCGTTTCAGGCTCTGGTTGCTCTTGTCCTCTCGACGACTTGTTCCTTTCTTGTCTTTCCCCTTCCCGTACAACCTTGATGACTTCGGTCACCATAGACGGTAAGATTGTCTGCATGACCTGATGCACCTCTTCAACCACCGCCTCTTTCGCCGAGGCCCTTAAGTTTGCACTCTTATCACCACCCTCCGGATGAGGGGTCTCTGGTTTTTCGTGAACAACCTTTTCAACTCTAGGTCTCCCTCTTTTGGGTCGCGGCTCAGCACCAAGCCCATCACAACCACCTCCACGAGAGGATTTTGAAGATCTACCACCGGCATTCACAAGCACACTGAAAGATTCAAACACCAACACGGTCATTCAAGGGAACAACTCAGTTTATGTCAAATATAGTAAGTCCCTAATTATAGTGGCCAGTTGTGATTAGCCACTTACTTTACTCTTCATACCTCAAGCATTACTTATCCTGACTACATCAGTATTTAAATCTACAAACACCACATAACCACATAACATGCGCACATAATACCGGTTAACATTACGAAAATACCTGATGGAACGTAGATGCTCAGACTGGCATCACTTCCCTTTCCGTCCCATTCTCAGTTTAAGTTAAGGTTTATTTTGAAAATTCACCCATTTCACTTAAACTTTGGCTCTGATACCAACTTGTAAGGCCCCGTTCCCGGGACGCTCACAGCTAGTCGATCATCACACTTAAAACATATAAATACATTTGTCTTTCATAAAACATCACAGCGAAATTACCAAAATATACATCTCATTTCATTATAAAAGCTTTTGAAAATAATACATCATTAACAAGTTACAAAATACATGTTGCATTACAGAGCAAAGCATTATAAAAATGGATGTCATCCAAAAGAGTTGAGTAGCCACTTCGTGACATCCTTAGCAATCATTACCTGCCAACTGAAAACACATAAAAGTCAGCGTTGGGGAGTGAATCTAGTTTTATAATAAAACATACTTTTCTTTCGTTAAAACCGTTCTTTACTTTCATGCGAGCATACACCATACGTACACATAGATAACATCATTATTATCTTCATTAATCATTCATTAACTTTCGTTCATTCTTCATACGTCATTATCATTCTCATTCGTTCATACTTCTTATATTCATATGTACGTTCATTACTTGCGATGACATGTACATTACCCCGAACATTGTGCACGAAGCGGGTAACTGGGCCTGAGGTCTTTCATAGATCTCGAACATTGGACACGGAGCTGACTCCAGTACCTAGGGTAAGTACATCATCACTTATCTTTTCTCTTACATTCCGGATCAATGCCTTATGCTATACCCCGAACATTGTGCACGAAACTGGTAACTGGGCCTGAGGTCTATCATAGACCTCGAATATTATGCACGAAGCTGACTCCAGCACCTAGGGCAAGCGGCAAGGATCCCATACATATGGTCAATCGCAAAGATTGGACCCCAGTGTGCATCCTTCGGGGTAGCTAACCCGTACATCGTTGAGCTAACACCTTCATTGGGTGTGCACCTCCATACATTTGCTTGCAAGCCTTTCTTACGTTCATTCGTTCATTAATGCATGCATTCATTCATCGTGTTCCTCTTTTCATTATCTTTCAGTTTACGTTACATAATACTTTCATTTCATTCATTAACAATCAACGTAAAGTCACGGGAAAGATAAACATACATCATAACAAGGAACATAACATACACAGTCATCAACATCATCATATAGGGCATCATACATACATACATAACATGCATCATGTATAAACATACAAAATTATACACCATCATGCCCATCGTAGCGTCTATGACCTCAAAAGTCGTCTTACATGAACTTACGGAAACCTCCCACGTCAAAACTTACATCTGCAGTTTTCCCCGAAAGTCAGTAAATAAACTACACTTTCCTTGGGTACACCAACCCTACTTGGGCGTATGGGCACCCTTCAGTCATAGGGCCTCCAGGCAACTGATCATCATGCGATTGAACCAATGCGGATGAACACCTATGCGAATGAACACCCATGCGAATGGACCTAATGCAGATGGACTCAATGCGGATGGGTCTTATGCGAATGGACCTAATGTGGATGGACTTAATGCGGATGAGTCCCATGCGAATGGACCTAATGCGGGTGAACCCTTGTGCGGATGAAACTAATGCGGATGAGCATTTATGCGAATGGGCTCTCAGTCGTGCGAATGAACTCTCAGTCATGCGAATGAACCCTCAATCATGCGAATGAACCTCAATCGCACCCCAATCGGCCGTATGGCCTCCATTCGGTCGCCTAGCCCTAGCTGTTGCAGAATGCAGTTCATCCCGAACCCAATCTGCCATTTTTGACCTCTAAGCTCATCCAACCCCATTCCAAGCCTCAAATCAACCATCCTAAACCTTAGGAATGCATACCACAACACCATTCAAGCACGCACAAGCCCGGAAATAAACTCCAAACGCATCACACGCAAACACATACAAACGAGTCAAACACACACACATACAAAATGGGTTTTCAGATGTGTTTCAGCCCCAAAATCGACCAAAAACGTTTAAAAGAGGGGTCCTAGAACTCACACAAACCACATCGAGAAGTAAAGCTTCGTTTGGACCTGCTGTATGACGCTTTTGCTCACTTGAATCCGCCCGAACCAACTTTTTCTCTCTTTTCTCCCTTTCTTCTCCCTTTCTTTTTTTTGCTGAAATTTGAGGTGTGGGGAAAGGGTAAGGGCTACCCTCTCCCTTCAAATACCTCCACTCACCCAACTTTCTCTCGTTGGTGAGTTTGGTCCCTCGACTTTAGACTTTATTTCTTTTTCTTTTTTCGTCGGCTTCAAAATAAATAAGCGGGTGTTATTAGTCCACCCCCTTATATAGGTTTCGTCCCCGAAACATGTTATTCCTCGAACAAACGTGAGTAATGCTGTCACACCCCCGCTGAGAGCGGAAACACGGGGTTGCGACGAGACGGGAATCGTCATAACACATGGTAAGCGATAGAGATGCAATAATATAATTGATGACAAGCGTGTCATGACGACACCCGACAACAAAGGGACTTGTGTCGTGTATAGTCAATGTTCACGACAACATAGCCATATGCATAACAGGATAAACGATTCAAATGATCACATAAAGATGAAATTGTAATGTAAATTCCCACAACCCGGGAACAAGTTTCAAAAGATTGTAATTGTTTACACAGTTCAAAATTGTTCAAAGTAACTGTTTGTCAACATGTTTAGTCCAAAAATGCATCCTAGGGTCTCCACTAAGGCAGCACACCTAGAACCTCAGCTAGCTTGATCACCTGAAAAGATATGCTCAAAAAGGTCAACAAAATTGTTGGTGAGCTCGCAGGTTTAAGTAATAAAAGTGTAAGTGATGCTGTATAAAGTAAATGATATGGAATACCGTGAATACAGTTATATACGCAAGTAAAATCACATGACATGAGCTTTGCAACCAAACCTAGCGACGTACACAAAGAAATTGTCGGCGTATATTCACCCAAGACCCGTACCTCGCTATTGTTGGTACTAACTAGTATACCAACACGAGGGTGGGGGTGTCAACCCAGTAGTACTACCAATACCTAACCGTCGGTTCCCACACTGGAATTAAATAGTTGCAAAGATAGAACCACACAGCAGACCCAAGCATGTATCAGATAAGTACTTGCAACACAGTATCACGTTGATTCCTTGTATGAAAAATTGTATGTATGTTGTACAGCATAGAAAACAGGCGAGCATACTTTTCCCCCATGTTTGTAAATGTTTGTAATATAGAATAAGCATAAAAGGGGCCACAAAACTCACATGTTAAGTGGTAAGTATGAAAGATCGAGATTTCCAACAGTTGAATGCAATGATCGGTCAAACACCTATTGATAGTTATTGTCAAGCATTAATGACATGTATAAAGCGTATAGTAATGTTTGGTCGGTTCGGGTTGTATCGGTTCGGTCGTGGGTGGCACACACACACACAAGCGGACACACGTATCAGATCTTATGTAGATCCAAGTACTACGAGTAGTCGTCATTGCTTATGGCATCCTTGTAAAGATCTCATTGTTATGAAAGATGACACTTGTTAAGTATTTGTAGTTTCAAATGGGTTGTCGGTAATTGTAAAATGTTAGGTTTATTTCAATTGAAATAGTATGTGCATGTTGATAGCGTTGACTTTAATCTTTGGGGTCAAGCAATGACACTTTTACTGATGTTGTCTTATCATCATCAGACGTTCAAGGGAAATTCACACTCATCATTAGTCACGCAACAGGACTAGATGCTCGACCCACGTTCCATTCGTACGAATCAACCTTCAATCGTGCAAATTAGCTACTTTCGTGCGATTGAACCTTCATTCGTGCGATTGGACTCAGTCGCACCACACAACACACACATTCACACGACCCAACCTCCATGCGCACGAATCAACCCTCAATCGTGCGAATTAGCTACTTTCGTGCGATTGAACCTTCATTCGTGCGATTGGACTCCAGTCGTGCGAAACACGCACAATCGCATACACTCAGTCGTCACCTGACTCAATCGCACACAATCATTCATACGCATGACTCAATCGTATACACTCATTCGCACGCATGACTCAATCGCATACAAACACCCAGTCGCACGACTCAGTCGCACGACATGCCTAGTCGCACAGCTCAGTCGCACGATTGACTTAGACGCATGATTCAGTCGCACGACTCACTCAGTCGCACGGCTCAATCGCATGACAGACCCAGTCGCCTGAACTGCAGAATCGCGACTATGGTCGGGCTGAGCAGCCCCCGAGCTGCCCTAACGCGAGTTTTATACCACGAGGACTTCCAGAAACACTCAACAAACATACACAAACATGAAACACAAGCAGAAAGACCTCACACGCACCCACTCGACCTCATGTGCTCGGATGAACCCGAGCACCCGAAACCCTAGAAAACGCAGCAGTAAAACCAAACTAAAAACGGGTTGAACAAGGTTGTCTACCTACTAGGAACGCGTATACACGATAATACCCAAGATTTGGCAGTGAAAACGCGACAAACGTGACGATTTTTGGTGCTAGATCGAGAGAGAAAGTGGAGAAAATGTTGAAGGTGAAGAAGATGAAGATGAGGATAAATGGCTGGGAATGGGGTTTATATACCCAGCCCAAGTTTGCAAAATTACAAGTTCAGTCCCTGCTCTTAGCCCCCGAGTTTTCCCAAATTTGTTTCGGTTGAAAAACGACTGTAAAATGTTCGTTATATTACGGTTAAAAGCGTGTTTAATGGCATTTGATAGCCTAAAATGGTTTTATTAATGACAATGGTCGAAATTAAAAATGATATATTTGGTGGTAATGGTGATGAAATTTATAAAAGTTTTATGCTTAACACACGTTCTCGAAGGAAGTACAGGCACAAGGGAAAAATAAGCAGACATGATTCCTTAAAGCAGGAGTTCATGAAGAAAAGGAAGAATAATTAAAATATTTCTATGTTATTTATGTCGTTCGATGGACCTTAAGGTGACGGATGTCACAAATGCCGCCTCATTTCTTCTTCAGTCTCCCACGTAAACTCTTTTTGATCAATGATCGCCACCGGTTGCTCCACATAATTGAGTCGTTCGTCTACTTCGATATCCTCTAGTGGAACAATCATATCTTCATCTGCCAAGCACTTTCTCAGATGAGATAGATGGAATGTCAGGTGAATTCCACTTAACTCATATGGTAACTCCAATCTATAGGTGTAAGGCCCCTATCCTGGACACCTCACAGTTGGTCATTCACAACATTAAACATATTAAACATTATAAATTTACAAGCTTAAGCAGCGGAATTATTTTAACAAAAACCATTCATTTCATTTCATTAAAAACACTATTGTTAAGCAATACACTATTGTTTAACCGAATACAAAAGAATTGTTAATTTGCATTACAAAACAACAACAATAACGAGTATGAATGGATGTCAATCTTTTCCTGCCGAGTAGCTTCACCCTCGTGCCATCCTCAGCAATATTTACCTGCCAACTGAAAATGTATAAAAGTTAGCGTTGCTAAGTGAGTTCTAGTTTTAAAGTAATTAAAATGATTTTGTAAGGTATATATATATATATATATATATATATATATGAAAATACTCTTTTTATGAAAATTTCATCTCTTTATATGTGAGCATGCATTAACTATACAATCGGTTAATGCTTCTTCTCTTTACTGTATGCCTTGTTTACTCTGTATTCTTTTATCTTTATCTTTCACTGTCTATGTGGACCAATGAGCAATACCCTAAACTATGTGCATGGGGGAAATGGTGTTGGGCCCTCTGTTCTCACAAGGGGCTCTAAATACTGTATACAAGGCTGGCCCAGAAACTTAGGGTATGCTGCAAAGGTCCGCCAATCTCAATTGACTGGCCCCGTGTGCATCATAGGGTAGCTAACCCGCAAGAGCTAACGACCTCATGGTCGTGCACCTCCTGTAATCTTGCAAGACTTGTTAATGTTTTAATTTAGGTTCCACTTCTCTTCTTCATTGCTCTTTCTCTTTATTATTAATAATACTTTACGTTACGATAATAAGCACACCACGTAAAGACTTACACTATTAGCAACAGTATTAATAATAACAACAATATGGAGCAATCATGAAGCAATCATAATCATACTTGAAATAAGCATTAATAGGCTCTAGTCAAACCTCGGTCAAAACCCTAAAGGCACAGACTCCCAAAAATTCTGTAATAAATTCTAAGTGTTAGGCGCACCGACACTATTGGGCGCACGAGCCCTATTTGGGTGTTTCGTCACTATGCAGGTGCATTAGCCAATACTTAACCATTTCAACACTTAGGCACATGAGCTATTCAGACGCGTGGGCACTATTTAGGCGTATGGTCCATTCGAACGCATGGATACTCGGGCGCATGAGCTATTCGAGCATATGGAAACTTAGGCGCATGGGCTATTCGGGCGTATGGATACTATTTAGGAGCATGGCCCTACACTTAGTCGTCTGACTAATATTCTAGGCGCATGGACCACTGTCAGGCGCATGAATAACACTTATATTTCTAAGGCATTTCCAGGCGCATAGGTCTTACTTAGGCGCATGAACCTTCTGTTCAACATGTTTCCAGGATAATTTCAAACCCAAACATCAAGCCTATTCGTTCTAAGCTTACCAAGACTATTCTAAACATGAACAACCTACAAGCATATAAGAATCATAATCAAATATGCATAATACATACGGGTATACATACATAAACATTGTAAAATCATTTAAATACATTTTCAGCCCCAAAGAGAGTTTAAAACAAGTAAAATCGGGGTCTAGAAACTCACCTGGTGCAACTTTGGGTGTATCTTCCTTCTAACCCGTATGCAAATGAGTTCAAGCGCCTAGAAACCCACAAAACACACACACACACGAACACACACAAGCACGTAAGCATATATCCGAGACAAAACCCAACATGAACACTTAAAACCCATGAATTCTTACCTTGAATTCAGCCTCTTCTTCTTCTTCCTCTTCAACCCGAGAGTTTTCTGCTATCTCTCTCTCTCTCTAACCGAATGAAAAGGTGATGTGAAGAGAGGGTGGGCGGCCATGCCCACCTTTACACCAACTTTTTGTACTTTATCCTTTTTTACACTATTAACCCCTCAACTTGGGTTAAATTGCATTTTCTACTTTTATTCTTTATTTCTTATTCTTCTTTTAAACGAATACCAAGTGTTACAATAGGCCACCTCTCCTACTCTAGCAATGATTTGGAAATGGCCTATGTACCTCGGACTCAACTTGCCCCACTTTCTGAATCGAATAATTCCCTTCCTAGGTGAGATCTTCAACATAACCCGGTCACCCACCAGGAACTCAATCAGTCTGCATAGTTTATCAACATACGACTTCTGTTTATATTTGGTTGCCTTCATGAAGGCCTTGATCTTTTCAAGCTTCTCAGTCATAGCCTCGATTACCTCAAAAGGTGGCATACCAATGTTGGCATGATAACTGCTGTTGTATGAGAATTCAGCTAACGGTAAGTGGTCATCCCAACTTCCCCCAAATTCAATAACACATGCCCGAAGCCTGTCCTCTAATGTCTGAATGGTCCTCTCTGACTGACCATCAGTCTGGGGATAATAAGCCGTACTGATGTGTAAATCGAGCAGAAGTTAAATTTGGGGAAAAGCGTTGGGAGGTCATACTTGATGAGCGTACATGCAGTTGCTGTGTTTGGCAAGTTAGAGGTGTTCCATGTATACATGCATCCGCTTTTATTGCATTTATAAGGGATGAATGGGATAAATTTGTTGATTCTTACTTAACAATTGAGAAATATAAACTAGCTTATGCTCTAGAAATTGCTCCTGTGCGTACAAAGAATCAACGGGTGCAGACTGGGGAAAAGATCTACGCACCTATAATCGAACGGCCTCTTGGGAGACCAAGAAAGAATAGAATTAAATCAAGTGATGAGCCATCAATAAAAGACATAAATGTGGGCATTGTGGTGAGTATGGACACCATAAAAGAACTTGCAAAAATTCGGCATCTCAGAATTAACTATAATGGATTAAAAAGTTGGTATTTTGTTTTGTTTTTTGGATATTGTTATGTCATTGTTTCTTGACTATTGCCACTAGTTTCATGACTATTGTTATGTTAATGTTTTTTGGATATTGTTAAAATTATTGTCTACAAATATTTCCATGATTCAAAATATTGTTTAGGTGAAAAAACCTAACCTAATAAATAACAAATTCAATATATTATGAGTAAGGTTCGTCATAGGTAATTTGGTTTAAGAAGTTTATTACTTTTAGTTAGTTTGACTACAAAACACATAAATGCAAAAAAAATTATCAGGTTTGTAAGGGGGAAATTTGCCAATTATGAAGTTTTAATAAGAATAAGGGCAAATTAGTCATTACATAAACTACTTTTAATAAAAATGGGTAAATTTGCTAATTATGAGGTTTTGTAAGGGGATATATGCATTAAAACTTTTTGCTTGGGTATATATGCTATTAAAGAGTTTTAAATGGGAAAATATGCTTTTCACCCTAGTTTTAATTGATGTAAGCAAGAAATTGATTTATTTTTTGGTCAACAAAAAGAGAAAATTACATAAATGGTCCATGTGGTTTAAATCAATTGCATGTTTAACCCTCAAACTTTAAAAATCACAAAGATAGTCCAAACTTTTATGTAATCATTTCATGTTTTGTCGCTGACATTAATTCAATCTCTATTTTTCATTATCTCAAGTTACAAGTAGACATAAATTAAAATTATTAATATTAGATAATGATGGTAAAATTACAAAAAGAATGTCAAATTTTGTATACAAATAAGTTTTCAGATATTTATAGATTTTCTAATGTTCAATATAATTTGATTATTACCAAAAGTTCTTATTTATAAGTTAATTTAATTTCATATTATATATTTTTTAGATTTATAAGCATTGATAAAGAAAAACTACTAATATAATATATTAATGATTTTAAAAAAGTTAACATAAAAATCGATAGACAAAATATTAACGATAATATTATGACTTATGAACCTTTTTAATTAAAAACACTTATTCATGATTGAACCTGTGTATTACACGGGTCTTTAGTCTAGTATATATATATATATATATACATATATATAGATATAGTATAGATATATATGTATATATATACATTTATATGTATATATATACGCATATATATATACATGTATATATATATACATATATATATATACATATATATACATGTATATACATATATATACATATATATATACATAGATATACATAATATATACATATACATATATATATACATATACATATATATATACATATATACATATATATATATATGGGAGGTTTCCAATAAAAACCACATTATAATTGAAAACCAAAAAAAACTATTTATTCACCTTTGATCTTTTTGATCTATTGTTGAGATTAATTAATGGCATTTTAGTAGTTAAATAAAATATTATTAGGGTTTAAATATGCATTAATGGTAAATTAGGAACAACACAAAATCATTAACTTGGTAACTATCAAGTATAATTAATAAAATTCTTAAATTTACTCTCATCCTCCATTTTTCTCTCACATCTATCTTATATTTAATAAATTTTTAAATAATCAAATGTATTATTTTCTTTGTTATGGATTGAAAAACTAGATCATTATATTTCTTATAAAATAAATAAACTAAAGAAAACAACTACTTATGCATTTGTAACATCGTGTTACGTATGCGTAACAATGTGTGTTATGTATGCGTAACATTGTGTGTTACGTATATGTAACACTATCGTACATATATGTATCACTGTTAACAAACATGTATGAAAAACCAGCATGAGTTATATATTTATAGTTTAAACCAAACTTTTTTAATGCTAAAAACGTTTTTAAGAGTATATATATGTAACAGTGGAGTTACATATACGTACCAAAATTTACATACATGTAGCAAATATAGTAACAACGAAAACTATTGAAAAACCTAAAAATGTGTATATATGTATGTGTGAATACATGTCCAACTTACGTATACGTAACAAAAAGAAGTACATATATGTAAACAAAAAACTTACACATGCATATAGTAAAGTTACATAAACATTAAAATAATAAAGTTACATATACAAAAACAACATAGAGGTACATATATGTAACAATAGAGTTACGTATATTTCACATAAACATGGTTATGATAAAATTAAAAAAAAAACTTCACGTTCTTTGTGTTCGTCTTTCTCATTAGGTTTAGGTGGTCGTTTTGTTCGTCATGCTTACATATACGTATCCACATGCTTTGAATCAACAATTGTCTTCTTCAATTCATCTTTTTTTACCCAGATACTCCTTTTCATCAATTCATAGTTACTTCATCTTGTAACTCAGAAGTGATGATAATGATGATGGCGATTAATATTTCAAGAAACCAAAAGAAGAAAAGACGTTATGCAATCGATCTTTACTGTCACACCCGACCCTTCGCATCAACAATATTGTCCGCTTTGCCCACAAGGAGCTCACGGATTTGCTTTTGGTTGCCCGGGTGAAAACTTCCTAGGGAGGTCACCCATCCCCGGATTGCTCCCACCTGAGCACGCTTAATTGTGAAGTTCTCCTCTCATCCGCAACCAATACGCCCAAAACGCATTGTTAATGTTAAAGGCCAGACATTCCTTATGAACTAGGAATCTCTCCTATCCACGGCTGGTGCGGGATATGTGTAGGGTGTCACAAGCACCCTGTGTTTGGACTCATCGTCCTCGATGAGCCCGAGAAGTCACCATCCTTGGTGACGAGTCATTGCATTTTGTCGAGAAACCTGTTGAAATCATAGACTGCATTATGAAGAAGACTAGAACCACAACTACTCCAATTGTCAAGGTTCGTTGGGAGAATAAGCGTGGCGCTGAATTTACTTGGGAACGTGAGGAGCACATGAAGAAGACATATCTGTTCTTATTCGAATAGTTTTATTTTTTTTCTTAGTTTCGGGATGAAATTCTTTTAAGTTGGGGAGACTGTAATATCTTATATTTTTTTGTTATCTAAAAGTTAAATTTTGTTTATTCTTAAAAGGGTCATTATTGTCAATTATGGAACTCATATGTTATTTATGCTTATTCTTTTTGTTTATCATTAAGTTTTAATGTACGAAAGTAAAAAATATTAATAATATTAATTATGTTAATACTAATAATAGTAACAATAATAATAAGTTATAATAATAACAACAATAATAATAATACTAGTAGTAATACTAATAATAATAATAATAATAATAATGATAATTTTAATAACTTAAAATTAATAACTTAGTTAAACTTTAAACCTAAATTAAGTTCTGGGGTATTAATGTAAATTTAAAAACTTTAAACTAAGGTTTGTACATGAAATACTAATAATTTGAAATTTCAGGGACCAAAGTTGTAAAGTTATTCAAAATCACCCAAACAACCCCCCATTCCCGTACATCCGGCCACAATTCATCGGAGCTCCGGTGAGCTCCGGCAAGCCTCAAAATCCCCTTGAATGAGCGTAGATTAAAGATCAAAGGGTAACCGAATGATCGGGGCAACGATTCAAACCTAAACATGAGTTTTAATTGAATTTTTAACTCAGTTTTTAATGGTACTCGAAGTTGAAACCGAAGTTTACATTGAATCCACAAGTTCTAACTCTGATTATGTTGAGGATCAAATTAATCGAACAGTAATGCTCGTACAATCATTACTAAACTAAATGTGTGATTTAATTCGAGCTTAACAACCCATAAACCATCAAATGGTAACCGAAACAACGCCTCAAATGGAGAAGCTCGTTCGGTACTCGATTGACTAAGTTGAACCTATTTAACATAGGGGAAAGTTTCCTTATGATCCCTTTCAACCATCTGAACCTTCATTGCTTGAGGAATCCACTCCAAACATCGATTTCAGACACCCTAACCATCGCGTACGAACCGAAGCTTTACCGGGCAAAATTTCACCAATTCGTTCATAATCAAGTAAGATGAACCCACTCACACACTCGATTTTGCATAGGGATTAAAAGCCCTAACCTTAATTAGATTATCATACACGAATTGACCCTCAATTTTGGGTCTAATTGATCTAGGGTTTATAGGAAATTGAGAGATTTAATTGAAGTTGGTTTTTAAGAATAAGAAGTTGATTCCTATCGTGGCTGAGAGCCTTGGTACATTGATAAAGTATTTGCAGCTTAAACTTGAGGTTCTAGGTTCGAACCCAGGCACCCTCAAGTTATTTTTTTGTCTTTTTGGGCTTAAATTAGCTATAGAAAAATTTTAATAAATATAAAAATAACTTCTATAAACTTCTAATATTTTTTTAAGATTACTTAAATATTTTCAGTAAATTTATTCTCGTAAAACATTTTAACTATTCATTTTTAAAAAAATATTATTTACATATGTTATAACTAATACATTGGTAATATATATATATATATATATATATATATATATATATAATAAATTAAATTATTAAATTATTATTGGACCTTATGTTTCTTTGATTAGAGGTTAATCGTGTCAATTATAGTATTCAAGCATATTTTATAATTAAGAAACACAAGTTATTTACAAAAGATTTTATCCCTTTAAAATTTTATAAATAGTATTTGTTTTATTGAACAAAATATATATAAAAGTTCACTAATTATTTACAAAGATCCCCAAACTCTAATATCCTAGTTCGCGTTAAATCATTAATCTTATATTTAACCTTAATCTTGTAATATATATATATATATATTTAGGTGTCTCGTGACGATTCATCTTGGAACGACATATATATCATTCTTATTATTAAACTCCATTATATACTTATTGATCATGTGAGTTTCCTTACCCCTTTTTTTATATATTTCACACTATTTTGAGGTGAAACATGATACATATACAACATACACTTATAAACGTTTAAACTTGTAAAACACTTGCAATTCATCTTTATATTTTGTCATGGATATTTGTGTGTTGTAAGTGATTATATGAGATACATATTTTGTTTGCAATCATTAACTATTGCTAGCCTGACGACGTCTTAGATCTTTTGGCCTAGCAAGCTTATTTGGTGCTAAAGCCGATGTATTGCCGGCTCCTGATGATGTATGCTTGTTCATGATGGGAACCAAATACACTTAGCCAATCGTATATACTTGTAATCAAGTCGAGGTTTGGTTGTAACGATATGTGTTCTATAACCTTGCTAACTCATAACCTTTGACATGGATTGCTACTTGTAACCTTGTTATATTATGTATGAAAACCTTGAAAACTCACTAACTTTTTAGTTGACATTTTATTTTTATCATGTTTCAGAAAATGCCTAAGTTTAAAGTCATCAAATGAAGCTTGCAATAAACTAGGATTTGGATCTAGTTAAATGAATAAAATGTCTATGCTATGATTTGTTTAGTTTGGGAACTATTTCATGTTTCGAGACATATGATTGTATTCCATTTGAAATTTATAATTATAATATTTGCATTTTAGTTTAGCGTTATGTGGCTGTGAACAATCTTAACCCTCACATCTAGACGTTTTCGCCGTCAAGTTTTGGGTGTGACATTTACCTACACAAATGAAATCGATGGTCGTAGGCGACGACGATAAGGTTCAATGGGTGAGATCTACGGGTTTGTAATCTTTACAAAGTTATGGTGGCTGGTGGTGGAAGTCGACGGTGAGGCAATTCAAATGGTGGTTCTTGATGGTGAGGAGAAATTATCTTTAAAATTTGTTTAAATCAATTAATATATGATGATTTGATATAACAAATTCAAATTGAGAGTGAGAAAAGGAAGTGATTTAATCAAATATAATTAAAAATACCATAATTATTTTAATTGTAAGATTACAAAAATACTCTTTTTTAATAAAATAAAAACATATATATTAAAATTTTATTATTGGTTGAAAGTAGTCTTCATGGTTTTCAATTATAAAAATGATTTTCATTTGATCCCTCTCTCTCTCTCACTCTCTCTCTCTCTCTATATATATATATATATATATATATAATAAAATATATATATATATATAAATATATATATATATATATATATATATATATATATATATCCATATGTTCTTCCTACCTAATCAACATTTTACTATGAGCCTAACCATATTAGCCCATATGACTCAAAGTAGTTGTTATAACTCGTAATAGTTTGGATGTCTTTATGAACAATATGTAAAAGTAATATTTTGTTGAACAAATGTATTTTTAATCGAATTCCTACATAAATGACAAGAAAGAATATATAGAATCAAGTAAGTACCATAAGTGCATCAAAATCAAAACAAAGACCTATTACGACCACATGATTATATTAATTATTTAACTAATTAATATAATTAGTATTTGAATTTGAATTCATATTCTAGAATACTCCACCTATGTATACGGTGGAATTAGTTTGTATAGGCTGTTGCAGATCTCCTAATATATCTCATGCTCATGTGTATTTAAACAAGATAGTCCATCAATGAAAGTAACCTTTTTCATCATTTCATTAACCTTAATATGGTAATCAGAGCCTAAAGCTTCTCCTCTGAGAACAAATCGATCCATCATTCACTCATCTTTTTTTTCCAATACCATGGCACCCCAAAACACCATCATTCAGATCATTGCATCTACCCATTTTCCCATCAAACTCACCTCCACAAACTTTCCTTCATGGCGAAAACAGGTTCTCTCAACCTTAATCGGCCTCCAGCTCGATCATCACATTGTTGGAACGACGTCTGCACCAGTCAAGACGGTGACCAACAACAACACCACGCTACCGAATCCGGAATATCAACGATGGTTCTGTCAGGATCAATGATTATATCGGCGTTGCTTGGAAGCTGTTCTGATCAAATCCAACCTCTCATCTCTTCCGCTGACACTGCAAAACAAGCCTGGAATGCCCTTAATTCCAGCTATGCAAACCAATCACGGTCTCGTATTGTTTCTCTAAATCCCGTTTAGCCAAAAATCCCAAAGGAACCCGATCCATCACTGAGTTTCTTCATGATATGAAGTCGATTGCCGATGATCTAGCACTAGCGCAAAGCCCGGTGGACGAAGAAGACCTTGTGGTTCACACCTTGAACCAGCTAACCGACGACTATGCTCAGCTTGTCGTTGCCATCAAGTCTCGTGACCATTCTATTACCTTCCCTGATCTTTTTGATAAATTATTAGACTTTGAAAGACACCTAAAAGACTCTGCTCCTGAACCCACAATTACCACCGTCAACCAAACCCAACGTCAATCCCAACGCAACCCGACTCGTTCTTACAATGACAACCGACCTCCACGCAACAACTATTCACGGACCCAGTGGCAAAACCGTTCATCTACAAATCAGACTAGAACAAATCGGTCTCAATCCTTTTGCGCCTTTTGTAACATACCTGGACACGACACAAAAGATTGCAGAAAGCTTGCTCGGTTTTTGAAGGACAACAATGTTCCCGGTTACAATTCCTCATCTGTGCCGCCGGTTGTCAACATCACATCGCCTCAGTCAACAGTATCATCGTGGATGTGGGACACAGGAGCTTCGAATCACACAGCACCAACTCACCAGCAGATGCCGGCCTTTTCTGACTACGGAGGTCCTGATGAGATAGTTCTTGACAATGGTACCACTCTCCCTATTACTCATATTGCTCAATCCACTCTTCCAACTCATTCCCGTCCACTCTTTCTTAATGACATCTTAATCTCTCCCCATCTAAACAATCATCTAATTTCCGTTGCTAAAGTTTGCCGTACTAATCGTGTATCTGTCGAATTTTTTCCATCTCATTTTCTTGTTAAGGATCTTAAAACGGGGGCGCATCTAATGCGGGCAAGAACGTTAATGACGTCTACTATGGACCCATCGCATCACCTCAAATAAATGCAACAATAACAGGATCGTTATGTACGTGGCATCACACTCTTGGACATCCATCGTTCAAAGTTTTTAAGTCTATAATTGCTAAGTTAGGACTTAATTGTAACAAAATGTCACATGATTCCTTTCATTGTAACTCCTGTTTGTTGAATAAAAGCCATAAACTTCCATTTGGCCAAAATTCTTTTCTGTAAACAAACCACTTGAACTTGTTTATTCAGATGTTTGGGGCCATGTTGATCAATCTCTGAAGGTTGTCGTTATTACATCATTTTCGTTGATTTTTACTCAAAATATGTGTGGTTATATCCTCTCAAACGGAAATCTGATGTTGCAATAATTTTTCCTCAATTCAAAAGTTAGTGGAAAATTTTTTTAAAACGCCCCTCGTCGCGCTTTTTACCGACAATGGTGGTGAATATGTCGGTCTTGCTTCGTACCTTGCTGCACATGGTATTTCACATTATACCACCCCTCCTCATACACCCGAGCAAAACGGCTTCGCCGAACGTCGACACCGTCACATTGTCGAAACGGGTCTCTCTCTTCTTCATTTTTCAAATTTACCTATTCATTTGGGCCTCATGCTTTCCAGACAGCCACTTACCTAATCAACAGAATGCCCACTCCTACTCTTAATGATTTATCTCCTTTTCAAATGATGTTTCAAACAGATCCAAACTATTCAAAGCTTCAACCTTTTGGGTGTCTTTGTTACCCTTGGCTTAAACCGTACACAACAAATAAACTTCAACCACGATCCAAAGCATGTGTCTTCCTTGGTTATTCAACATCCAAATCAGCTTACAAATGTCTCGATCCTCTAACAAATCGTTGTATCATTCTCGACATGTGCGTTTTATACCTAGTTTATTTCCTTTTCAGTCACATGCCAACAAATACTCAGTAGATTCCTTTACCTCATTTCTACCAAATCATCTACTTCACCACCTTTATCTCTCCTCACCCTACTCCACATACCCTACTATGACCAATAATCCTAACCTCTCTACTACCACAACCGACCCCACTCCCACCTCCCCTAACCTTTTTATTTCCTTAACTCCTACCCCACACTCTCTCATATCCCCTCTCCTATGCCTATCACCTCTCAAGAGACAAACCTGTCTACCCCACCTACTACTTCAACATCCCATCCACAATTGTTAAACTCTCCTCACAACCGATCCCATCACCCATCTCTACTCCTATTTCTCCCTCAACCACACCTATTCCAACATCACATTTATCTTTTGTTCCACAAAACCCACAATTCTCTCGACCTCACAGGAACCCCAAACCAAACTCAAAATATTTTAATTCTAACTTCATCAACAACACCACTTTACACCCCATCTCACCTTCCCTTGAACCCTCAACTCATGTTCAAGCTTTAAAGGACCCACAATGGAGGCAAGCAATGGATCTTGAATATAATGCCCTACTCATAACCACACATGGGATCTTGTTCCTAAAACTAACCAACAACCAATCGGGTGTAAATGGGTTTTCCGATAAACGCAAACCTGATGGCACTGTTGATAAATTCAAAGCTCGACTAGTGGCCAAGGGCTTTCATCAAGAATTTGGGAAGATTATTTTGACACCTTTAGCCCAGTCACAAAACCGGTCACCATCCGGACCGTACTTTCAATTGCTCTTGCTAAACGTTGGTCACTCCTCCAACTAGACGTAAACAATGCTTTCCTCCATGGCACTCTTCACGAAGATGTCTACATGCAACAACCACCCGGTTTCATAAACACTGAATTTCCAAATCATATTTGCAAGTTAAGAAAGGCTCTCTATGGTCTCAAACAGGCACCAAGGGCTTGGTACACTGAATTGACCACTTTCTTACTTGCCTTTGGCTTTAAAAAATCCGTTTGTGATGCTTCTCTTTTCATCTACCAGCACCACTCTATTACCTGCTATTTTTTGGTATATGTGGATGATATTGTACTTACAGGTAACAATGACTCTTTCTTGAACCACTTCATAAAAACCTTAGCAACAGGTTCTCCATCAAGGACCTAGGTCCTCTTCACCACTTCCTTGGCATTGAGGTAATTCCTACCAACAACGGTTTGTTCCTTTCTCAACACCGACACATCAAAGACATCTTAACAACCTTCAAAATGGATGGTGCCAAGGACGTCCAGACCCCACTAAGTGTCTCCGACCCTCTCATTCCTAATGACCCCTCACCCTCCATTGATCCTACCCCCTACCGCCAACTCGTCGGTACTCTTCAATATCTTGCCTTCACTCGCCCGGACATATCTTTTGCGGTCAATAAACTGTCTCAGTTCATGCACAACCCAAAACACAACCATTGGCAAGCTCTCAAAAGGATTCTACGTTACTTAAAAGGCACGGTGCATCATGGTTTGTTTTTGCGGCGTGATTCAACACTAGATATCTGAGCCTTCTCTGACTCGGACTGGGAGGAACAAATGATGGTGGCAGGTCAATACTGCATACTTAATATATCTAGGTTCTAACATTATTTCATGGAAGTCCTCTAGGCAAAAATCTGTATCTCGATCCTCCACAGAGGCGGAATATAAAGCGGTTGCTAATGCTGCAGCTGAAATATCTTGGGTCAAAAATTTATTAGTTGAACTGGGTATTACCCATCTCAACACGCCAAGCCTTTTTTGTGACAACACTGGAGCGACATACCTATGCTCTAACCCGGTTTATCACTCTCGCATGAAGCATGTAGCCTTAGATTATCACTTTGTACGAGAGCAAGTCAACAATGGTTTGCTTCGGTTCTTCACGTCAGCTCAAAAGATCAGCTCGCCGATGCGTTAACCAAGCCACTACCGCGACTGTCGTTCATCAACATTCGTTCCAAGATCGGTGTCTCCAATGGAGCCTCCGTCTTGCGGGGGAGTATTACGACCACATGATTATATTAATTATTTACTAATTAATATAATTAGTA